>LPNX010599305.1:0-24831 GCA_001517045.1 Pseudotsuga menziesii | reverse complement strand
TATATATATTTAATTTCCCTATTTTTAGAAATATTATATATTATTTCTATTAGCCATGAATTATATATATATATAGTCAATACAAGATTCTAAGCCATTATAATAATATATATGAAGTAAAATATCAACATATCACTTGCTAGAAATTAAAATATTTAAATATATTACTTTTTTTATATTTTATTTTAAATAAATATTTAGATTCTCTTCTTTCTTTTATTTTAAATTTTTTATTCATAACTTTGTAATATATACCAACTTTTATTTAGAAGATAAAAAAATTATCTCTTTGTTTTAACTAGCGTAAAGAAGAAGATTCACATAACTAAAATAAGAACGAACTTTTATGACCTCCATAATGAAATAGGGCCTTGGACCTTTCCTAAAACTCCATGAGTTGAAAGGATATATAATCTTTGTGAGACTATGAGTGTTGAGGATGAAAATCACTTCTTCGTAAATTGTCTTATGTACACTCACATAAGATCTCACTTTCAAAATTTTGTTACAATACGAAGCTGCTCAACTTTCTATGTCATCAAATTTATAGTCATTACAACGATAGGTTTTTATATCTTGGAATTTGAGGTGGACTAGCATTTATGTTTTTCCTAGATTGCAAGAGGATGAGACAAGTCACTGTCTAGATTGATTCTATGGCAGTCGTTCCAAATTCGAAATAAACAATTGTAAAAAAAAATGGTAGTTGATGCATGGATAATTGGTAGCTCATGCATGGATAACTCTTAGTTGACCCATGAATAACGAGAAGTTCGTGGTAGACAAACCATTTAAATAAAAGAAGACGAGAATAAGTAACAAATAACTTATTCGTGGCACTTAACTTGTGGCCTATCAGTGTTCACTGGCCACAAGTTCAATGGATGTGTTCTCTTCCTCTTAGATTGCCTTAAGTACACCCACAAAAAGTCTCACTTTCAATTTTTTTTTTGCAATACGAACATGCCCAACTTTCTATATCATCAAATTTATACTAATTTAGGAACACTCCTCTCCAAGCTTTTTGAACATAGAAATAAAACTCTAAATCAAATAAGTAGTTCTTTACTTTTCTTTTTTAAGGTCCCATAAACCATAAAACTCTAAATCAAATAAGTAGTTCCTTACTTTTCTTTTTTAAAGTCTCATAAACCAAAATTGGTATAAGTAGAAGTATCATCACCATCATTTTCATAATTTACAATGTTAATTTAATGCTTATAATTCTTTTTATTCAAAATATATTTATCAAAATTGAAAATAATTATTATTTTTATTAAATTATAACTACAAACAATATTTTTTTGAAAAGCATAATAATTTACTCAACAAAAGTTTATATCCTATTTTTTAATTTAATTCAAAGAAGTGGGATTCATTTTGTCTCAAAGATTATGAAACCTTTTGTCACATTAAACTACATTATTCGTGGGTAACCACCATAATGATCGTACAATTAAAAACGTAAAAGACAAAAAAAACTTTGGAAGATTATGAAACCTTGTATCACGCTTAACTGCATTAATGGTTAAACACTGTCGTAATGATGAACTATAATTAAAAACCATGTAAACACAATCTTTGAAACTAAAAAAGATTATGATTAATCATTAACGTGAAAGTTAAGTAAAGAATATTTCTGCAAACTCTAAAATAGAGAAAAAAGAACATGCTATTAGTGTTTTTCCAAACGAAAATAAAAAGTTATAACTTGGTAATTAAAAGATACTATTATAATAGAGCGGAGGCAAAATATTTGAATAAACATGCATAACATGGAATTGAAATTTAATGAACATGCTTAACATGAAATTAAAACTTTTTTTTTAAATACAATGCTAAGAATTGAAACTTAATTTACCAAGAGGGAGACGGGAACGGATTTCTTTTGTTAGGTTCTTATGGTTATAAAAAGGACTAAAGTAAAGTAGCATGTAGTTAACATTAAAGATAAAGCGGACATTTGGAATTGTAGGAAGGGAAGTGGAAAATCATTTAATATTTTTATTGTCAAGAGTCTATTTCCATATAACATGGAACTTTGTCATATCCAATGTTGTTGTATTGTCCCCACATTGCCCAACCCCAGTCACTTTCATATGAAAAGGGCAACAAGTATGCATGATGCTAGAGGACAAGAGTGTGTCTTTTTCAAGTCAGAGGTGTATTCCATGTTATAAATGGGTCGGTTGGGTTGAAAGATTGTTTCTATAAATAATTATTTATAGAAATTAAATATTCTGTTTTTAATTTCAAATGATTTATAATGTTTTGAATTTATTTATTTATAGAAATTAAATATTTTTTATATTTTGTTTTTAATTTCAAATGATTTATAATGTTTTGAATTTGAAATAGTAGTTTGGTAAAGTAATTTTGATATTTTATTATTAATTTTTTTTGGGTAAGATGTGTTTTTTTTTTATAAAAAAAAATGAGAGGAATTATACATATACTTGAAGATAAAGTGTGGAAGTTATCTTTATGTTCAATTCACAAGATCAAGAGATTAGCAAACATTTTAATAATTGACAATGGATTTTGTTCACTATATACTTTTATTCCAAGTCATACTTATATTTTTGATAAAATCTTGTTGATGCATCCAATTATAAGTAAGTTCGAGGTGTTACCTAGACATAACATAATAACAAAGAAATACCATCTTGCTTGCTGGGATGCGATATCGGTCCCTATCGAATGTGGGGGCCGGGGTATCAAGACCCTGGAATGGTTTGGGATCTCACTTCGTCTGAAGAATTTATGGCTGCTACTTAATGGGAATGGTATTTGGAACCGGATCATTACATTTAAGTACTTTAAAAATAAAATATTCCTTTGGTGGATTGGATCAGAGCTCGAAAATCCATTATCAATGGAACTTCCTACTCCTGGAATGGGTTTATTAGAATTTTATCATGGATCACTGGTCAACTTGGCTGGAAGGTGGGTAATGGCTTAAATATTCGTTTGGGCATTGATCCGATTGCTGGTCTAAACTCTTCTTTCTTCTTGCCGTAGGACCTTCGTGATTGTTTGTCTGATTATGGGATCAGAGCTTGAAAATCCATTATCAATGGAACTTCCTACTCCTGGAATGGGTTTATTAGAATTTTATCATGGATCACTGGTCAACTTGGCTGGAAGGTGGGTAATGGCTTAAATATTCGTTTGGGCATTGATCCGATTGCTGGTCTAAACTCTTCTTTCTTCTTGCCGTAGGACCTTCGTGATTGTTTGTCTGATTATGGGATTACTAGTCTGGCCCAGGCTCATAATTTGGAGGGACCTTCTACTAGGCTAAATTACTGGTATTGATCTCTGCTTAGGCGGTGTGTGGGTCGATCAATGGTCTTCTTTTGTAAAGGGCATGTCTCATGGCGGCATTAGATTGGGTGATCACGAGGACTCTCTGCTTTGGTTGTTTGATAAAAAGAAAGCAATGGTCTCGGCAAAAAACGCCTATGCGTTGATCGTATCTGAGCATTTGCAACCGATTAGTGATGATCTTCTCCCAAAGATTTGGGGTTTCAACATTCCACATAAACTGAAATGTCTCATTTGGCTAGCTGTTAACAACAAAATTAATACTTGGGATAACCTGAAAAAGTGGGGTTGGGTTGGACCCAATAGATGTCGTCTCTGCAATTTGGATGAGGAATCGGTTGAACACATATTTGTTGGTTGCTCTTTCGTGAAGGAGGTCTTTCATGGCTTGGGGATTTTGTTTGGTTTTCGTTTTTAGTGGCATGCCTCATCCCTTTCTGCAAATCTATCCACCTGGGTCTCTTTGGGTGGAGAGTTCTTATATCTGCCTTTCTTTCGTATCTGGAATATCTGGAAATGCAGGAACCGTTCCATTTTTTATGATAAGGTACCCTATATTCCCAGAATTTGTCATGGGATCTTGATTGATACTGCTTCTCATCAGGTGCCCCAAGTTATCAGAAATAAGATCAGGTTTATTGGTGACCCCCCACCAAAAAATTTCCCTTGTTTTTTTTTATGGAGTTGCGGATGACTCTCTTATGGGTGCAGGTGTCTGTATTTGGCTAAATGAGCAGCACTCTCTCTCCATCAAATTAGGCTATGGGCGCAACACTAACACTAGAGCGAAGCTTCCGGCACTATGGGCATCATTATACATGGCCAAAGATATTGGGTTGCCATACCTTCATATCTTTGGCGATTCCTCGGTGATTATAAACTAGGCAAGGAATGAATCCACTCTCTCCATGGTGAACTTAGAGGCCTGGTGTATAAACATCAAGCAACTCATATCTTGGTTCACCTTTGTGGATTTCTGTCATGTCCTTAAGGAACATAATCAAAGGGCAGACACACTATCCAAGGAAGGGCTTAGTATGGCTGTCGGCCATCTTTCCCTCACTGAAACATGTGAGGATGAAGTTTTTGGGGAGGTTTCACTCCAGATATTTTGAAGAGCACTGCTTTGGTTCTTGGACTATTGTCTCTTGACTCTTGATTTGTGAAAGTTTATTGGTTGAGCTGATCTGTATTGTCTCTGGCTTTTGAGTGTTACAAGCCCTGACATGGATAGTGTGTATGGGTTCTTATTATTTTCTGTAAGGACATATGACTAAGTGCCAACTTATCATTTATGAGAGGTCATTTTTGTATTTGATGCCAATTTTTCGGTTGCTATGCTCTGTGGAAGTGATCCCCCTTGATTGTGTTGCTAGTTGATAAGGGATCCTTAGTTTCTGGACTGTTGTAACCTGCTAATGTACCAAGTTCCTTTGATTCAATAAAATAGCAAGGAATGCCTTTTTTCGTCTAAAAAAAACAAAGACCTACAACATGATCATTAATAGCCATGCATTCATCTTGCCGCTAAGTGACTTCCAATAGATACCTACAACTCCAAGCAAGATAGAAAGTGGAGATGGTTTGGGTTCACTTGGAAAACCTATGGACAAAATTGGAATTGAAGCAATCAAAGCATGAATTTGTAGAGTTTGTGCTTGATTGTTTACTTGCATAAGACTTGGATATTATTTTCACCTCTTGGAGGCAACTTATTGGGTCCATATGCATTCAGGACCATATGCATTCAGACTCAGTCCACCTGAGGAAGAAATCGTTGATAATACATAAGGGTTGGATCCATAATATATGCTCTTCTTCTCTTGTGAAGAGAGAATGGTCAAAAGGAAAGGTTTGTGTCAAGACTTGTTAATGACGAATGAAACCAGGTCGTGGAAAGAGATGAAACCAATGATGTCACATGTATTGAAGGTGGTGATACATAAACCTTACTTCATGCATAGAAGCAAAACTAATGTAGTCATTCATTCTAACATTAATTCACTTTTAAAAAACAATGCTCAAAGTAATGAGAAGAGTTTACATGAAACTTAACTAAACACAATGCCAATTCACCTACGAAGACTTTTAAAAATTGATGCTCAAAGTAATGAGAAGAGTTTGCATGAAACTTAGCTAAACACAATGCCAATTAACCTACTTTCTTCGATATAAGGTAACATTAATTCACTTTTAAAAAATGACACTCAAAGTAATGAGAAAAGTTTACATGAAACTTAACTAAACACAATGCCAATTCTCCTACTTTCTTCGATATAAGATAACATTAATTCACTTTTAAAAAATGATGCTCAAAGTAATTAGAAGAGTTTACATGAAACTTAACCCAACACAATACCAATTCACCTACTTTCTTCGATATAAGGTCAAATAAGAAGTGAAACTTATTGATTAAGGAAAAAAAAAGTTATTGAATGTTGATTGATCTTTATAAAGTGTTTTTTTCATAGCTTTCACTCAAACTTAGATTAAAATTCACCTTAAGCTATTTATAGCGTCACTTAAAGCCTGAACACAAAAACTACTCATCTAAGAACAAATTAATAAGTTTTTAATAAAAAAATAAAAGTTTGACTTTTATAAATTACATCTAATTATTAAAAAATAAAAATAAAAATTATCGATATAAAATAACATATTTCATCTCTAATTTTATTTCACATGTTATACCAATATTATTTGAAAAATTCCCATACACAAACAACTTTTCAAAGTATGTGACAAAAAAATTGTAATATTTAATGTTAGATTTAATAAAGTATTAATAATACCTCGAGTTTTAGGTTAAAGGAACATTTTTTTCCCTTTTTTCAGAACCTTGTGCGTGAGGGTAGCATCTTTCTTTTGTGAGTGAAGATTTAATTAACCGAAGATAGCACTGGTTTATGGATTAAGTCAACTTTGGATGGTTGTAATTTTGAATTTACTTTTCTTTTCTATTTTTTATTTTTATTTTAAAATATATAATTTTTAATTTATTTTAAAATGTATAAAAAAATTCTAATTTTAAGTTTAGATAAATGTTATTTGATTTAATATTATTAACATAGATGTCTTTTAAAAAATTTAAAAAAAATATTAAAATAAGTTAGATTTAAGATTTTTATTTAAAATTTAAATAAATATTAAAAATTTAAAATTAATTATGTAAACTTTGTTTTTATATGATGATGACGATGATGGTGGTTAACGTCCCCTTACACCAAACATTGGTCTATCGGACCTAAAGAAACGAATTATTTAATTTGTTTTAAAATTGTATTCCTATGCTCAGAGAGCTTTGAAGAAACAACCCGAACTCACTATAATTGATATATATATATATATGATTGATTATATATAAATATATATACATATATTTATATATAATAAGTTAGATTTAAGATTTTTATTTAAAATTGAAATAAATATAATAAGATAGATTTAAGATTTTTATTTAAAATTTAAACAAATATATATTAAAAACTTAAAATTAATTATGTAAACTTTGTTTTTATATGATGATGATGATGGTGGTGGTTAACGTCCCCTTACACCAAACATTGGTCTATCAGACCTAAAGAAACGAATTATTTAATTTGTTTTAAAATTGTATTCCTATGCTCAGAGAGCTTGGAAAGAAACAACCCAAACTCACTATAATTGATATATATATATATATATGATTGATTATATATAAATATATATACATATATTTATATATAATAAGTTAGATTTAAGATTTTTATTTAAAATTTAAATAAATATATATTAAAAACTTAAAATTAATTATGTAAACTTTGCTTTTATATGATGATGACGACGATGGTGGCTAATGTCCCCTTACACCAAACATTGGTCTATCNGATTATATATAAATATATATACATATATATGTATATGCATATATAATCAATCATATATATAATTGATTATATATATATATATATATAATCAATTATATATATATGATTGATTATATATAATTGATTATAATATGTTTTACTTAATTATAAATTTAACTCACTTTAACTCATCCTATAATTAAATATCTAAACCTTTTTTTCCTGGAAAAGAAAGCGTAATTTTATTTCATCAGTCGAGAACAAAATTAGATTATGTAGATTCACATAAATGTGAATTGCTGTTCAAAAATGGATCTTTTGATGAGACATCCGAGTCTTCTTTCAATATTCAACAAGCACTTCAAAAACGTGCTACTGTTTACATCAAAAAATTTAAAAAAAAAAATTGTCCGAGGAGACAATTGTTTGCAGTAATATAAGCAGAGTATCCATAGTAACACCATGAGAGTATCATAAGCATAAATATAACAAAAAATAAATATAGATGTTGATAGTAGACTGTGATGATTAGTCATTGAAGGGCCTATGATAGTATTCCTAAGTCAAGCCCTCCCTAAACTCCTTCGCTTTCCAGGCCCCCAAGGCCATTTGCAGCCCCTCCTTTGAGGCTTAGTCCACCTTTTGGTTATTTTCCCTGTAAACATGACGGTAGGAAAAAGAGTCAAAACCAAGAAGAACCTCCCTTATAGCAGGTAATAAATCAACAAGCCTAAGATTCTTGCACTACTGAATGCCCTTGGCCCAATTAATCACATTCATAGAGTCACCAAAGACATTAATAGTTCTGCAATCTTGCTCTGCTGCAAATATAAGAAGAAGTTTGAGGCTCATAAATTCAACAAAATTGTTTGTACCCTCCCCTAAACAAAAGGTAAGTTCAAAGAAATGAGTGTCAGACAGAAAAAGTAGTGCTCCTCCCCCACACACATCGTTTTGTGCCACCCCATCAAAGAATCCCCATGGATTCTCCTTATCAATCTCCAAATCCAGAACCTCTCTCTGATTCGCAGCCCTAATGTGTTGTGTAGAAGCTGTAAAGATACCAATAGACATACCACCAGTGATTTCGAGAGTGCTTACTTTCTCTTGGAAAATAAGGGAGTTACATGCCAACTAGCAACCCCAGATAACCAAGAGAGGCAAAGGTTAAACTTTTTTCTGAGCAGTAGACGCCCACCACGTCTCCCAAGCTTACACCACCGTTAAACCTTCCCGTTGACAGGGAAAGCCTAGTAGTCTCATGCATTCCAGCCACACCTCTTTCATATAAGGGTAGTGAAGAAATAGATGAGTGCAAGATTCCATTTCATACTTGCACACAACACACCAACCAGGCCCCTGAAAACTTCTTTTTTTGTAAATTATCCCAAGTAGGGGCCTTATTTTCCAGGAAAAAAAACATAAAGAGACGGGTCTTTGGAGGGCAATTTAGTTTCCACAATTTCTTCCACCACCACTCCCCTTCCACTTGAATTTCGTCTGCACTCAGCATAATGTAGCCTGCATTGGGAGTATAGACACCTCAAGGATCAATGTCCCAAACCAGTTCATCAACCATCTCATTAAGCTGAATTTGAGCCTTTCTTAATTCCCCCAAGTAAAGCTCCAAGGCCCTCTCATCCTGATCATCCAGACCAAAATGTGAAGCCCTCCTCCAATTCTGAACCCCCAACCTTCTGTGAACCAGATCAACCAATTGATATATATAGAAGATCCCCCTCTACCTAAGCTCCACAATCATGTGCCCTGGGAGAATGTGTTGTTGAACACTACCCAACCAAGGGTCCTCACCAATTCTTGATTTTCTCCCATTACCAACAAGCGAAGCTAGATTTGATTCCAAAATAGGAAAAGATTGAACCACCACCTTCGAGACCACTGACCCCCGCCCCCCCAATGGGACTTCCTAGGGTTCCTAATCCAATCCTCAATGGAATTAGGACAAATATATTTCTGTGCTATCACCTGGGTCCAAAGACTGTCAATTGATATAAGCCGTCATCCACCGTTTGTAGCCAAGGCCTATGCAAAGAGGAAGATATTTTTCAGACCCCAACCACCCAGCCCTTTAGGCACAACAATCCTTTTCCATCCTACCCAAGTGGTTACATGGGTTTACTTCTTCCCACTCCATATAAATATGAAACATGTCTAACGAGCAGCTTCCAGAATGCCTTTTGGTATCCAAGAAAGAGACATCCAGTATACAGGGATCGCCTATAAAACAACTTAACTGCCACCAATCTACCATCACGAGAGAGCCACTTATGGCTCCAAACTCTCAACCTCTTTTCCAGTTTTTCCAAAAACCACTTCCAATCTGACTTTTGATATTTATTTGGTTTTAGGTGAAAACCCAAATACTTTAATCCCGAGTCCAAGACAACAGGATTAAAAGGAAAATGTCTATTGAGTTCCAGTCGCTCCTTAACCCTCAGAAGATGTGTGGTGAGGGTTGACTTTCCAACATTAACATCCATCCCAGTGGCCTTAGAGAACATATCCAAAATCTCCCTAAGGGTACGAGCATCCCTCACTTAACCTAAACAAAATATTAACATATCATCCACAAAGAGAAGATGGGTGATGGACAGGTTCTGGGAAATTTTAACACCATTCAAATTTCCTTGACGTTTGGCCTCCTTTAAAGCCTTGCTCAAGCCCTTTGCAACCAGTAAGAATAAGAGTGGAGACAAGGGGCAGACTATCTAAGCCCTCTTTCAACATGAAAAAAATGGGAGGTCACCCCATTAATCAAAACAACAAATGAAACAGTAGTTACACAACTCATAATCCATCTTATAAAACCAATACCAAAACCAAGGTGGGTCAGTAGCATATGAATATACAACCAAGTTACTTTATCATAGGCCTTGGAGAGGTCAATTTTCAAAACTGCCCCTTTAAGTTTCAAAGTTTGCATACTGTGGAGACCTTCCTGAGCAACCCAAATAGCTTCATGGATTTGTATGTCTTCCAGGAAGCCAAACTGTTCCGCAGTGATATGTGCCAAAAGGACGACCTTGATCCTTTTAGCAATAATCTTCGACACCATCTTGTAAATACATTTGCAAAGAGATATGGGCCGAAAATCCCCCAAGGAATTGGGATTGTCTAATTTAGGAATCAAAGCAATGAAGGTCGAGTTAAAACTAGCAGGGATCCTCCCTGAGACTCTGGTATCTTCGACCACCTTCAATAAATCCAATCCCAACCGATTGAAAAGCGCTAAAAAGAATTCAACTGACCAACCATCTAGCTTTGGGCTTTTGTCTTTTTGAAAGCTGTGAAGAACTTCCTTCAGTTCCTCTTTCGACACCTCTTCCATCAGAACCCTGTTATTCTCCTCTTCCACAAATCTCGAAAATAACTGAGCAACTCTAATAACTTTTGCAATAGAGGCCTGTAAGGGAGAAGTAAACAGGGCCTTAAAATGTTCAACACCAACCTTCGCCAACTCCTCGAAGGATGTTCGCTCAATACCTGTCATGTCAGTCAAGCTCCAGATAGTATTAGTTGCCTTCCTTCCATTTTCATAGATGTGAATTTTTATCTTTATTATTGTCCCCACATTCCAGCCAAGTCGCCCTACTCTTCAATCTCCAAGTTTCCTCTTTTTCCAACATAAGTGTATTCCTTATGCCTTCCAGACGAACCAAATCCGCCTTTGATTCTTCAGTCGTCAATCCCCCTCCCACCCCTTCATAAATCACAAGAAGTTCAACTTCCACCTACTTTAATTCAGCATCCTCCCGCTGCCTCTTCACCACAAACCACTCCTTGATTGCTCCCTTCAAAAGTTTGATGCTGTCAGCAAACTAGAAAGCAACAGTACGAGGGCTCTCAGGGTTGAAAGGGTTCCACCTAAAATAGATTAAATTTCCGAAGGACTCATCCTTGAGCCAGATCTTATTGAACTTGATAGGACTAGGATGGTTATTAGGCCCTTTCTTTAATTCTATAAAAATGGGAAAATGGTCCGATGCTCCTCCGATCCCCACCCATTGCCTAAGTTGAAAGAGTTTGTCCACTAATTATTCTGCCACCAGGAAACGATCAATCCTATTAGCCACTCTTCCTTCCTCACACCTATTATTTCTCAAGGTTGGTTTGATCTTGACAGGATTAATATCCAACAGATTCTTCTCCACCAACTTCCTAGTAAAATAACCAGTCAATAAATCCGCACGAGCACGAGGCCCCCATACTTCTGAATGACCTAGAGAGAAATTGAGATCTCCTCCCAAAATCATCGAGTCCCCAACCAATAAGGGACTATTGAACAACGAATCCCAGAAGGGGGTCCTATTGAGATAGGGCCCATAATGTTGAAGACTGTAAAGGATTCTCCTAAAGCCAAAGCTAGAAAATTTAGCCCAAGAACCGGCTCCATACCCCAAGAGTTCAGGGACTTCATCGTTCTTTAATTCCACCCTACAACCAAACCACCAAAATGTCCCCTAGCATCCAGAGTCTCAAAGGCCCACCCCAGAAACCAACACTCCAACCTTTCTTTAACAACAAACCTACACCTAAAGTCTATTGTAACATTACAACATCCGAATGCTCAAGAGTAACCGCCCACCTCAGAGCTGATCCTTCACGGGGACCAGCAAGACCCCAACAATTAAAAGTAATAATCTTCATCAACGACACTTATTCTAGGCTCGCACCACTCTAAGTGCCCGTTCAATTGATAATTGCTTCCCATCATGTAGATCCTTCTTAGCCTTAGACTGAGCCTTAGCCAGAAAGGATTTTCTACCCTTTCCTTTTTTACCCTTGTGTCTTCCCTTCCCCAACGCCCCCCCCCCCCGTGGCTTTCTTGGCACTAGATCTCAGGAAATAACCAGAATCCGAGGACTCTGGAGGAGAGAGGTAGGGGTCATAAAAAATGATGGGATCAGGGTCTAGAGCAAGCAATAAACCCTCCGAGGGAGCAACATGTAAGATGGAAAGGGGGGGAGAGGAGTAAGGCAAGGGGGGAGACATAGAGAGCTTCCTTAAACCCTCCACCCAATCCAAACCAGATAAAGTTACATTACTCATAAAAAATTTAAAGGACAAAGAGAGGGGAAGAGAAGTAATACTCGGGAAAGGAGTCCCCATCAACTGCTGGACCTCACCATCCGACCATCATCCACCACTGGCGGAGCAACCAGAACCTCCTCCTCCTGACTACTGTTATCCACCTCTTCACTAACAAGTCCACTTCCAGGATCTAGAGAGGATGAAGGCTGAGATGAGGGCAATCCAACTCCTTCCTCCACCCTCGAGCCTTTCACCTTTTCACCTCTTTGTTGACATCGACTATTAAGAGTGCGCATAGGGAGTCTACCCTTCGTTGCAGGATTTCCATAGGCATGGCATCTACGACATATGAAAGGCACATTTTCACAATCCAACAATTTCTTAATCACATACGGCCTCTAACTAAGACACATGTCTTCCGCAAGCCCCTCCCTCACATTAATATTGACCAGTATTTGTGCAACTTGCCGCTGTTTGGTCTTTACAAAGGAAAGATTAGCTTCATGGAAGGTCCCGAGGAGATTACCGATATTACGTAGATGTTCTTTCATCCAATAGTGAAGCGATAACCCCGACAATCGCACCCACAGAGGCATTGTATCCACTCTTTCTCGGTTGGCATAAAAAAGTGGGTGCCAAGGTTTGAGAAGGAGCAGAGTATGATCCAAGGCCTAATTTCGATTCAAAACCCACTGCACATGATCACCTTGCCTGAAATTGAAAGCGAACCACCCCCGCGTGAGGGTCAAAAACCTCTGACACATACCCAATAGCCGCACTCCAATTCGCTTCAGCCCACCCAACCACCGTGTTGAGGGAAAAGCTCCTCCTCGTGGCCCTGCCCACCAAAGTCCTGTTCGTCATAAGTAAAACCTGCTCCCAACCAATATCCTCCCCTGAGACGTAATTGACCACCACCTTCTTCGATTTCATCCAGCTCTTCCTATTCCTTTTCACCGGACCCCTCATGGGATCCTTATCATCCTATTCACTGCTAAGGCTCGAGCCCTTACCCCCTTCCCCCCCCCCCCACCACCAGAATTAGGGCAACCACTCTTCACAGGATCCCCAATGTGACTAGGTGTTGCTCCCAAAACATTCCCCCCATTCGACCCACCACCCGATCCACTCCCCAACAGTACAAAATACCCCGCGCCTCCATAACCATCGACCCCAAAACCTTCACCAAAGGTCACACCGCCCTGAGCCCCCACAACAAAAACCGAGGGCAAACCAAAACTAACTTGACCCCCCGTAGCATTCCATCCATGCCTCCCTAACAGTTCCACCAAGTGGTTTCCCCCTGAGTAAACCTGATAGCCCTCTTGAGGCGCTGACAGAGAAAACAAAAAAACCAAAAAATCAGAAGGAGAGAAAACTACCTCCGTCTGTACAGGCTGAGAGAATGCCAAAAACCGTTTCATCAAATCCAAGATGTGGACGACCTTCCACATCCCCCAAAACCTTTCCACCTAGCAACCTCCAAATGTCCCCTCTCCTCCAGCTGTTCACTGGAATAATCCACCAGGTTGCAGTCAACCATGCTGTTGAATAACAATAGCAGCTAAAAAATCACCAGGAAGACATGAAACCCTAGCAATAAAACCTGACTACTAGCAGCTTCCGGTAGTAAAAATGATAAGTAAATCCGACCCCAACCCTAGCAACCCCAAACAACAGAAGGTAAAAACCCTAGTTATAGGCAACCGACAAATGCACAGTCCTCCACGGTAAAACCAAACCCCAAACCACACGTGTAAACAGGTCAGTGACATGCGACCGACCATGGCAGGCCCTTGTCAGCGGTGTACGACCTCATAGCCTCCCAAAAACCCTCGTCGCTCGACGATCCCTCTCATCTCTCGTCGGAATATCTAAACTTTAATATACTTATCTCAATATTTTTAAACTTACTATTTTATTTTTTTAAATTTAATTAAATAAAATTAATTATTTAATTATTATATTTATAATATATATACTTAGTTAATTCCTTATTTTAAAATAATTTTATTATTTAATTTAAATTAAAAATATTATTTATTTTTATTAATGTAATTAAAAATTAAAAATATTAATAAAAAATTAACAATCTTAATTCATAAATCACTTATTTGGAAAAAACAAATTTAAGTAACGCACATTGATTCAACGTCCTTATAAACTATCACATTTAGACTATACAATCTCGTGAATAAAATTTCAATTTAAAATTAAAATGAGTATAAAATAAAAGATTCAAATAATTAATCTTTTATCTTATTCTTCTATAAAGATCCTTTAATACTTTAAAGGAATTCCATATATATAATTAAAAAATTTTAAATTAAATTTGGATATTATATTTTCTCTTTTTAAAATGACAAAACTTAATATAATTTAATTGTGAATTGGTAGTGAGGACAAAGTTACGAATGTGACCAATTGGTCACATGTGATTTCTTTAAATTCTTTTGATTGTTTAGATGGGGCCTTTCTCCCTTGCTGGTGACCTTGTTCTGTGATTTCAGAGTACTCTTTTTGAACTGCAGATCTGCCCAATTGGTTCACGATAGATTGGTATGATTGTGATTGATCATCTGCATGATGAGACAGATTACTGATGGGATCATCACTTTTTATTACATGCCTTTCCCCCCGGCTGCGTCTAGATATATATCTCATTTGATTAGCTGAAATGTAACCCTTCTTGGGTGGGTGTTTAAATGCCCTTTGATTCTTAATAGAATATCAAGAACTAGCTTTTTCTTCCTGAAAAAAGAAAGTTACGAATGTGACATAGCCACCTAATGGTTTGTAAGGGTACTTCAACTCATGATACCTTTGGGTATCGGGTGTTAACATGCCTTCTTATGTTTATGGAATACAAACAATTATAACATATGAAACAATTCAAATATAAATATTATTATTTATATTTCAATGCTTTATAGTATCTTAAAATATTAATATTTTTTGTTTTTTATTATGTTGTATTTAATTAAAATATCTATTTATTAAATATTTATTTATTTTATTATAAAACATAATATTTTTAATTTTATAATTATGGAAAAGAAAATAATATTTCAAACCTTTATAGTATCCCAAAATATTAATATGCCTAGTTTTCCATCATTACCTTACACCGAAGAAAATACCCATTTATTTCGTTATAAACCATAATCTTTTTAAACTTTAACCTTATAACTATGCAAAGGAAAAACGACCTTATTCTCCATCATTACCTTACACCCTTACACCGAAGAGAATAACCACTTATATTTTTTGGGTTATAAGTAATAATATTATTAACCTTATAATTATGCATAGGGTAAAAGAGATAGAGCGCCTTGCATAGATTTTGTAATGAATTTGGTATGGTCATGAGTGATATTAAAGATGAAAAATCATCTTTAATACACAACGGTTTAAGTGAAGACGAGGGCATAAGGAGAATAAAAGATTTACTATTTTATTAGTTCTCTCAATTGAAAATTGGTATAAAGTATTTGGTTTTAGACTAAAACTAAATAATTATTTTAAATAGTTATTAGATGTATGACTAGTTTTGGTTAATTAAAAATTTAATGCTTGAATTAGCCATTGAAACTTGAAGTAGCTCTCGAAAGGGGAATGTTCATATTAGTAAATTCAGCTCTTACAATTCTACCTGTCAACTAAATGTTCATTTACAGAATTCCAAAGACCATTTTACATGCTATAAATTGCATAATTTTCAATTTTCACGTGGGCTGGATTGCTGGATCATACAAAGTTTCATCTCATTAGCTGGGAAAAAATGACAAAACCAAAGGAGATAGGCGGTTGGGGTATAAGAAACATTTACCTTTTTTCAATAGCCCTAAAGGCCAAAAGCTTGTGGAGGAAGTTGTTTGTGGACAGCCTGTGGCATCGGGTCATTTTAACAAAGTATTTCAAAAAATCCTCTGTTGAACATTGGATTAGAAATACCAACAAGCCCAATAAAATAGTTTCATATGTGTGGAACAATATCTCTTCAGCCTTTGACATCATGGGAAAATGGCTTGCCTGACTACCAGGTAGAGGCAATAGAGTCAAGATTGGTATCGATCCCATAGTTGGTGGGCCCATCGAGTATAAGTTATCTAAGGAAATAATGGAGGGGCTACACTCAACTGGCATACATACTCTAGATCAAGCAATAGAACCTCATCAATATCAAATATGCACTCATTGGAGGGATGCTAGTTCACCGGGGATACCTGCTGCTTTTAACAATGAATGGGATAATTATACCAGATGCATCAACTGGGGGGTTTAACTTTAAACAATGTTGAGGATAGACTTATCTAGACTTAGGATACGAAGACTGTAATCATTGCAGTAAAAGAGGCTTACTCCTCCTTGTGGGTGGATTATATTTACAACAAAAAGTGGTGTGACACCAAGATCTGGTATTTTAAGGTGCCTTTGAAACAGAGGATTTTTTCCTGGTTAGCCATTAACAATTGCATACTGACATGGGATAAATTATTGAAAAGAGGTTTCTCTAGACTCAATCTATTCAACTTATGCAGAGGTGCAAATGAAAATGTGTCACATATTTTCATTACACGTCCTTATACACAGAAGGTGTAGGAAACCATACTGCAAGATGACAATATGTAGGGAGAATGAGAAGGGACACCTTTATTAGCATGTATGGGAATTTGGGAGAGAAATAACAGGGATTATATTGAGATTTCGGTTAAAGTCCGTTGGGAGATTTGGATATCAAGAAATAGGTTCATATTTGATATTTGATGGCATATGGACACAACTTGTACAAATCGGTAGATGGGAGCATAACTGTCTGGGATCCGTAGATAGCACTACAAAGTTATTAGACAAAGTATACTTCCCCCTTCTATTTTGTTAAATAATTGCATAGGTTTTTTTGATGGTTCACCCAAAGATGATGCAAATACGTGCGAGGCATGAGCAATCATTTGGATGGATAGAAAAAACCATTACTCCTTGATGATGGACCATGGGACTGGCACAAATACAAAAGTTGAATTGATTGGGTTATGGATTCTTTTTTATTTTGCTAAACAAAAGGACATTACTATAAACAGAGTAATGGGGGATTCTAAAATCATCATAGGATGGGCAAATGGTGAGAATCTTTTGATGGTTGCTCATGTATGTTTATGGCAAAGGAAGATAAGAGGTTTAATGCACACATTGCCAGATCTTAATTTTAGCCACATATTCAGAGAATATAATACACTGGTTGATACATTGTCCAAGAGAGCTACAGGCTTAACTAAAGGACATATAGTTCACAAAAAAATATTTTGACAACATATTGATTGAACATGATACAATAACAATATACACATGACCTCAGGGCAACATACTATCAGTTGGCTTTCCTCTATGAATTGGCTTGGCTCCCTACAATTTTTTTGTAGTCTATATACATTTTAGTCTTATTTTGATGATATTTCTAAGACGATGGATTACACATTATACATATTCAAGTTTTTATTGCATATCCCTTTTAATTGAGTGGTATATTTCAACAACCTGTAGAACTTTCAACTTCCAAGACACATACATACATGCTAGACATGAAAATCATTTTTTATCTTATATTGTATGATTCTATTTTAAGTGCAGGTACTAGTTTTCATGCCACTTTTGGACGAACCTGTGTAGAACTTTCAACTTCCAAGACACATATATACATGGACGAACCTGTGTAGAACTTTCAACTTCCAAGACACATATATATACATGCTAGACACAAAAATCAATTTTTATCTTATATTGTACTAGTTTTCATATCATATTGGACTAGTTTTCATATCACTTTTGGACTAACCTCTAATTGTATTAATATCTGCTTTTGGTTGAAGTATTATAATTTGATTTTGGTTTGATTAAGTATGGTTTTATCATAACAACTAACACTAACCAACATATATTCATAGCTTGCTATGACTATATCATGTGTATGTGAATATTTTCAAACTTATATTTTAATTAAAAATATAATAATTTTCAGTCTTAAAAAAAAAAAGATTCTCAAGCCCACGGCCCTTCAAGAAAAGCAAGAACTTGTCATATATTTGATAAGGCACACATTTATTATAATATTATAACAATAAGAAAAAACATTACAAAATGGCTGAAGCATGTTAAACCAATGAACCACCAATTCTATTTCACAAATCCCAACGAATCATCTCCCATATTTAAAGTCCCAACCACAGCACTTACTCGCGCGGGGCCCTTTTACGCCGTTTCGATTCTTATGGTCTCCTCTGCATACTATTTACCATTATCTAACAATTAGTACAATACATTCCAAAGCAAAGCAAGACCGTCAAAAGCCCACGAGAAAGAATATCAACAGCTCAGCAACGGCAGACGGTGGGTAGTGTTAGAATTTGCTCTCCCCACAATGACAATAATGATACATTGACTGTGACTGACGAACATACATTCCATTACCCATGCCCGTCGTCTGTACCTCATACACTATTACCCAAGAAAATAATGGCTGTTTTCCGCGTGTGGGTATTTGTGTAACTCGTGTGAACCGGAATGGAGGTGGAGGCTCAGATTAGAGTGCCGGTCGCAAGCCGCAATCTCCCAGCTGGGTTTTTGGGTACAGCTACTGCAGGTCACCGTCTCGGTTCGAAAAATGCAAAACATGGTTTCGTTTTATTTATAGATTTGAAGTGAATGCAGCGCAGAAAAACCATTCACTTAGTTTTTGATTGAGATTATTCATTGGGTTTGTGCCCACCATGATTGGGAATGGCAATCCAATTCCTTGAAGAAGTCTTATTGTTTTTGGGTAGTGAACTCCAATGGAAGAAATACAATCATCTGCAGACACATACAGGTCTTCATCTTCGTCCAGTAGTCCTGCGAACCCATTGCCATCTGCTTCATATTTTTTCTTGAGAAAACCAGGTTCAGGCCCACAGCTGAGGCCTGTTTCATTTGAGGATTCACCCGAGTGGGACGATGACGTGGAGGCTGAGGCTGGGGCTGACATTCGGACCGAAGGGGAGGACACTGCAGGGCCTTCCCCAGAATTGAATAGCGGAGCAGGAGCTTCTCCAGCTCCACTGTTGGTTGATTCATTCCAACCCCAAAGACCAGGAAGAGCAACTCTTGTGTGGAGGGACTTGACAATTACTATGAGGGGCAAGAGGAGATACTCTGATAAGGTCATCAAGAGCTCTACTGGATATGCAATGCCTGGAACACTCACAGTCATCATGGGTCCTGCCAAATCTGGAAAGTCGACACTACTCAGAACGCTTGCAGGTTTTGTCTCTTCTAAAATTCGTACTCCTATTCTTGCTTGCATCTATTGCATTGGAGAGCCACAATTGAGTGTGAGGAATTTATAGTTGGAGAGCATTGTTGATGTAGCTTATATGGTGTTCTTTTCCTGTAGGATTATTACCCAAGTCTGCAAAAGTTTATGGAGAGGTGCTTGTGAACGGGAAGTTGTCTAAGTTGGAGTACGGGACTTATGTAAGTGTTGTCGAACCAACAAGGATAACCAATTCTATATATGTCATGCTATTAATGTTTGTGTTGTATTAGGGCTATTTAGGAAGCACATATATGACATGTTATTGCTGTGTGTTCCGTTAGGGTTATTTAGGAAGAACATATAGGATATGTTTTACTCTCTGTGTTCTATTAGGGCCTATTTAGCAAGCACTATTTGCAGTGTCTTTTCTTCATTGGTTGATTTTTTCTTTCCAAGTAAAAATCCCATTTGGTATTCTTTGTTGGAGCATTATAGTTCGGATAATTCCTGTTCATTGTACATTTCATAACCACAACTTCTCTGCTAGTATCATTTTTGGGTGGAGAGGTTGCTGTTAAATTAAATCTTGTTTCAAGATAGCAGCATGCTTCATGGGTTTTTATTTATTGAAATAAAAGTATTTCTTCATTGTTCCTTTTCGATTATTACTGTGTTAAAATTTTGACGATCTAACGCGTTTAATTAAGCTCTGAAAGCCTCTATTGATTAATCATTAATCATATTTCATCTGTGTTTCAGACTTTCAAAAACATGCCGAAGCAAATATACTAACTGAACTTTAACCTGCTCTCATGACATCTCATTCTTACATCACTCTATTATCAATTTGTTTAACCTAAATCTCTGAACTGAGCCAAGTGCTTTATGAAACTACCTTCTCTCATGGTTGTCTACACTGCCCTTCAGGGGGGTAATATCAAGCTTTGGGAGGCTAATCCAACCTAACAAGCTGAAAAATGCAGGCTTCACAAAGCTAGCAGCAGTGACCATGACTTCCTACTCTGCAACTCTCTGCTATTCTCTTTTGCGTACATGTGCAATCTTCTAATATTTCAGAGTCCACCTGGCATCCATCGCATACATTGATGGACTTGTTGAGCTCTAGTTAAACTAAAAAAATCAGGGCCCTCTATGGATGTCCCACTCATTCGCTGCTACAACACAGAGAAACAAAATAAATGATAAATCTGATGCTACATCACAGAGAAACAAAGCAAATCTGTGGAAGGCCTGAACAGGAATGGGTGGTTTTAAAAGAAAGCACCCAAGTCATTGACAAACGAATTCTCGTAATTTTCTTTCTTTCTTTCTTTTGCCAATCCAATGTCAAATACTAAATATTTCTGTTGGACATACCAAAGGCTCACAATTTTTCTCTCAGAAAGCTCCTATTTTGGATCAACTTCAACAAATTCTAGTTCAAAGCTCAAATCTTCACTCCACCAGTCCTTAATATTTGTAGGTTGTCATTGGCACTTCAAGGACAGAGTAAACTGTGTTTATTGTAAATCTCATTTGCTTAGATTACCAGAGCTCAAGCCTCAGACAATCCTCTGTCAAAGTGTTACTGCCTGCGTAGAATGTTTGATGCATCCAATCTAAAGTCATCGGGTGATGTGCAGACATTCTCCAACAGCAGGAAAAACAAACCCTGACCATAGGAAACAGTGTTAATTTAATCAAAATATAGAAATGATTTGCTTGTTTATTGCCAAATCTACCCTTGAGATTTATCTATCAAATGACCTACCGATACCTTCCAGACAATAATAATGAACACGCATCAACAATAAATAGTAAATGCAAATGTGTAATATGGCAATTAAATATTTTATATCAAAAAGTGGAGGTCGTTTGTTATCCTTCCTTGTGTACGGGTTGCATATTTAAATCCTTCATAGTAAATTCTTTGTTCATACTTTAATCATAACAGTGCGATTCAATGCTAAACAAGTTTTCTCATTCTTTATCACAATGAAAATGGATGAAACCTATGAATCTAACATGCAAGAGCTAGAAAAGCTAAAATCATTGCATGCGAATATGGACAACTGTTCTTAAAATAAATCCGTAGATTGAACAATGGCCACCCAAATATTCACACCACAGAACACAATACTTTCTAAAGAGAAAATCAGTAATCAATTACACAATAAAGATGTACTGTACAATGATACATATGTCCTCAAGTAGAACCACCCCTGAGTTGAAAGCTGTAGTGTGACAAGGGCATTATCTGAACACCACTTTGTTAGTCCGATCTATGCGTGCACCAATAATCTCAAAACTGTTGCAAGCCCCGACAAGTGCTTGCCTTAAAAGAAAATTGCTTTCAGTGGAAGAAATTACTAAGTGGAATTTTATAGTTGTTTTTGATGGTAAGGAGTGTCAAAATTAACAAAAAGTGAGAAGAAATAGCGTGATTGTTGAAGCAATTAAGAAGAATGTGTTGTATAGGTTGGATGTAGCTCCAGGAAGTCAAGATGCTGTTGTTGTGGTCGTGGACAATCAAACAATCAAACATATATGTTGTGGCATGTAAGGTATTGACCCAAAAAATTTTCAGGCCATAAAATTTTGCATAAATATCTGATGGTTTTTGGGCTTTGTGAAGTTAGATGGTGTAGTTTGGTGAAGGTTGTGTTGCAAGAAAGCAACACACTAAGAAAGTTCGAATCAAGGAAGGCATGGAAAGTAAAATAGGTGTTGGAGTTGATTTGTAATGACTTGTGCAGAACAACAGAAATGGTGCTAGGAATTTCATGATCTTTATAGCTGTTTTCTCCTAGGGAATTTGGATATTTTATTGAAAAATAAATTTGATGCACTAGCTTTCTTTAATGTTTTAGAGTCATAAGTATATTAAGGTTCGTAAAACTAACAATGGTGGCGTTTATACTTCTGATTATTTCAGAAGTTCTAGAATTTACAAGGAATGAAAAGGCAATAGAATGGGATTATGACAGAGATGAATAATTTCACATTAGTTGAAATTTCTAGGTGCATGTGAAAGGGTGGGATTTGCCTAATAGTCTTTGGGTAGATGTTGTGGATATTGTTGTGCACATTGTTAGTTTTTGTACCTAGGCAGATGTTCCCTAGGTGACTTTATTTTGCCTAAGTCACTTAAAGAGGGAAAAAGGTGACCCTCACATTAAAAGTCACTTAATGAGACTTTATAACCATAAAGTCACTTTTTGATAAATTTAAGTGAGTGAGAGTAATTTTATTTATGAGAAATAAATAAAAGGGATTTTTACTCTCATTGATTCTCATCCGTTGGATTAGATTGCTTTTCCACCGTTGGATTAGAAACTCACTTAGGTCAAACAAAAAGGCATGAGGGAGGCAAAAGGGTTTACACTTTTCATTTTCAGGAGAAGAGAAGGAAGAGCTGAGAGAGGAGGTCGAGACTGGGAGAAGGGCACGATTTTCCAGATTGTTTGCTGAAGAGATTTTGGTGGGCACGAGAATCGAGACAGCCTTTATTGCCTTTGCACGGAACCCGAGAAGGTATGGACTGCATTTATTGCACATGACAGTTTGCATTTAATGCTGTACGGTCTGCACAGAAATCGAGGGTACGGCCTGTAGTACGGCCCGCATTTAATGTGGCACAGAAATCGAGGTACGGTCAGCATTTATCACTGCACAGAAATCGAGGTACGGCTGCATTAAATTCCTGCACAGTTTTCGAGGTACGGACAGCATTTATTTGGCACTGTTTTCGAGGAGGTACGGCTGTCATTTATTACTGTACGGTCAGCATTTAATAGGCACAGAAATCGAGAAGGGTGTACGACTGATTTGCTGGGCACAAGTTTCCAGACTTTGGGATAAAGTTTGCTGGTGGAGATAAGTTGTATTTTTCACCATTTTTCTGTCCTGTACTTTGCTGAAGAAAATAATAAATATCTCTCTCTCTGACTGGTTTTCCCCTTGTGGGTTTTTCCAAGGCTGATTAGCCAAAAATCTTTGAGTCAAATCTTTTATTGTGTGACTGTCCAAAAGTGTTTTTCAGCCTGTTAGTGAAGTTTTATTATGTGTTTAAATTGTCCAGAAAATTTCATAAGTAACTTACAGCCAATGCAAAACCGGCTGTAAGTGAAAACCACGAAATGTGCATTTAAACCAGCATACAGTAAACTCAGATTTTCTACATGGTATTAGAGCAAAGGGGGGCAGAAAACAGTGATTTTTGCAGACACAGTGATTTCCAGAATTCAGAAATTTTTGTTATTTTACTTCTGTCAGTGAACAGCACTTTGTTGAGTTGTTGTTGAGATGGCTACAGGACTTAGATTGGAGGATAGGCTGGATGGGACAGGGAATTTTGTGCCGTGGAAGGCCAGAATTTTGTTGTTACTAGAAGAGAATGAGTTGTGGCCGGAAATAGTGAGGAACACTACTGCAAATCCGATCACCATTCCTGCATCCACAGATGCAGCAGCCCTCACAGCCTTCAATAAGAAGGACTGTAAAGCTAGAAGAATTATTCTTGATGCGGTTAAAGACCACATTATTCCTCACATTTCAGGAAAGGACAAGGCTCATGAGATGTGGACAGCCTTGATCAGCCTGTATGAGAGTTCTAATGAGAACCGGAAAATGGTTCTCAGAGAAAAACTCAAGAGTATCAGGATGAATGGAGGAGAGGGAGTCACAGCTTACCTTACTAGGATTTCTGCAGTTCGAGATGAACTTGCAGCAGTTGGGGAGAAGGTTGCCCCTACAGAGCTTGTACGTACTGCATTGAATGGGGCTTCAAAGTCCTGGATTGCTTTTGTGCAGGCTATAGTGGGCAGGGAGAACCTACCTGACTGGGAGAGGCGATGGGATGACTTTGTGCAGGAGGAGACCAGGAGAGGTCTTGTACAGGGTAGTACTTCTCAGAGAGGGGCTGATGATGAGGATGTGGCTTTGGCAGCCAAGGGTAAGAAAAAAAAGGGTCCCAAGAAGGGTGGGGCCAAGCAGCAGCAGCAGAGTGGATAGAAGAAGGACTTGAGTAAAATCAAGTGCTATGCTTGTCAGGCGTTTGGACACTATGCCTCACAGTGTCCAAGCAAGAAGAAGAAGAAGGGGCAGGGACAGCAGACTGCAGCCTCAGCTGAGGTTGATGAGTTTAGTGTTGCATTTCAGAGGGAGTTTTCCCTTTATGCTGGACAGATGGAGGGAGAGAGAGTCACCTTAGCCACCGGCATAGATATGGATCAGGACAGTGAGCATTCCTTGTTGGCAGGACATGAGGGGGGTCCATCCACCTCATCTACTTGGTACATTGATAGTGGAGCCACGAGC
>LPNX010599304.1:6366-38445 GCA_001517045.1 Pseudotsuga menziesii | reverse complement strand
AAAAAAAAACATGACAAAGAAAAAATCCCAATATATTCATTTGTTTTTTGAGTTAATTGGGGTTTTGGTTTCCATTGGGCATGGGAATTTTGTTAAACTGTTTTGCATGGGTACCCGTACCTAGGGGTCGGGTACATGTACCGGTACCAGGTACTTGGGTACGGAAATGGCACATACCCAGACGTACCCTCATGTACCATGAACAGTGTTGCCGTACCGAGTACTTCATAAAAAAAAATTGGGTACGTTTGGTGAAAATGGTACGGCGTACCTCGATTTTGGGTACGGCTATGGTACGGCCAGTATATAAAACTAAACCAAACTAATACAATTTGTTCCCATAGTTGAATTCTAGTTCTAGCGATTTATCCTTCTTCAAACAAATATGTAGGAGCTATGATAGGATTGGTGGGAATTTTCAACCCAAGATTTACATGGAAAGGTTGTAGGAGCTTTTTAACTCAACACGGATAATGCCTCACTGATGTTTTGATTTGAATTTTTGTTTGAATAATGTATCACTGCTTGAACATAGATTTTAATGGCAATTCTTCACATAACATGCTCATAAATTATAGCAAGGAAATAACATTAACAATTATTTAAATGGCTAATAAACAGACACCCAAAAACATAGTAAGAAGGTGCTTTTTACATGCCTGTAGCAGCCCGTTGACAGATCTGGAAATGAACGTTGAGATACCCAAGTAATGTGGCCATACAATGTGATAGCAGTGAGAAAGTCTTATAATGGCTGAGATCTGAAATGTGCTGTAGATGACTATTGGGAAAACTTCATATTTTACTTAAATATTCAGATATGGAAATGAGAGTTATTTGACTCACAATACAGAGTTATGAAAGTACTATAGCAGCCTTAGAATGTGCTGGGACTGACAATCAATGGATGAATAAGTAGACTCTGGTATAACAAATCCTGTAGTAGCTTTATTCTTCCCAGTGCGCCCAATGGAAGTATGTAAGCACAATATAAGAGTGAAGATTTTACCACAATGATATTTCAATTTATGGTAGCCTGGAAACCACTGGTTACACTCTTCCCATGAATCATTTCATCTACAGCAGCAAAATCTTGAACTTCTTCTCCACATGAAGACCCATGACTATATACTGTCAGCGGGCATTAACAATATTGATGTGGGTGTTGTATATACAAATTGACTTAATGCTTCTGGTGATTAATAGTACATTTTCTATTGTGAAAATGACTATGTTCCTTCATATTTTTAGAGATGGAATTTTACAATAAATCAGAAGTTTTGCCATAGAGCATATTAAATTACTTTGAATAACAAAATATGATAGCTATTTTAAGTTTTTTAAAGATTCTTTTAGAAATGAAGTAGCTACAAATGATTCAACATAGAGAGGACTGACGTAGCATTCTTTTAGTGCAATTGTTTTACCTCCTAATCATACTACAAAATTATTGTAGATAAGGCAAATAAATTGATGTAGAAAATGAAAAAAACATGAAAAAAATTCAAGAAATTACCTCACAAAGGGAAGGTTAATCCAAAGGCGGAGATGGAGGGCTCAAGCACACCTAAAATAGCATATGCACAGTTGAGGTTTCATCTTCGTTCGTCCAATAGCCGCGCCGAAAATGAGAAAAGGACGGCTTCGACCGGTTTAAAATAAAAAACAGGTTTTAACAATCGCACCTCCGTTTTAGCAAAGGAAATCGTGTACACGATTAGCTTGACTAAAACAGAGGCGCGATTTTGTTTACTAGCCTAGTTGGCATGACCATTGCCATCCTTGGGACTAGGCTTGGTAGGTTCGGTGTTGCTTGGATTGATTTCTTTTTTTTGGATCAAGAGTGAATGACTTCACTCCACCATTGCATCTAAAGGGTCCCTCAACTTCTTGCACACACCAATGAGAATTAATGGAGATACCAACACTATTCCAGGAGAAGCCACCTAGTCATAAAGAAGGATTTCCAATCTTACTATGGAGTACAAAAATGTCAGAAACTAGATATGGTGCACTGTGGTCTTGAAACTCAAGCGAGGGTTGATGACCTCATGTACAACAAAGAAAGCGAATATTTTGATTCTAGGCCAAATTCAATTGAGAATATGGCAGTATGGATGATTGTGGCACTGATAGTGAGATTTTAGTAGTACCTGAAACGTTTTTCTACCAAGAGAAATTTACGTTGAATCGAGTTGCATTCCCTGTGTCTAATCAAAACTACAATCGAGACGATGTGTAGGATCTGCACAAATCAAAATACATGGTGCCTCATCTCGGAATGAGAAAGATATTGGAGGCACTGGTTCTTAGAAAGGAAACAAACCACAACCAACTTAACCACCAAAAAATAAAACAACTAGGTCCCATTTTTTTTTACTCCATATTAATGAACTTGTTTTCTTAGTTCCTACCCAAATCATGTCCAACACAATGTTCTTAAAACTACTAATTTCTAACCATATAGTTGATATGCTACAAACTATGGCTATACTCATATGTGGTTACGAAACCATATCTATGTCTACACTTTTCACCTTAACTTATTTTACCTGGGTATAGGACAAAAACAAATATCATCTTTCAGATTTCATTATATAATGTGATTGTCTATGCAAAGATCACCCTCAAGAAGACGTGCATTTTCTTATGGTATAAACTTCAACAACTCCACGAATATGAGACTTCTTAATCATACCTTTTAAACGTGTTTATAACAAGCATGTGAAATTGTTAAATATGTATAATGTTCATTGTTATTAAACTGATCTTCTTCACTAGTGGCTCAGCATGGACAGCGATTGCATTTTTGATTCACAGGAAAAATGATTGATATAGAAGCTTCACTAAAGTACATCAAAATTTACATTAGCACAAGATGAGAGGTGAACTCTTGCATGTTAAAACTCCCTGTGCGAATCAAACATCCTCTTGTTAAGGGCACTTCCACAATATAATTCTAGCACTTTGCAAGTACCAATCCCAACAACAATTTAACTTTATTCGCATGAAATGTGTGTGGGGTACCACCATCTATGTTACTGGATCAGATCAAAGAATAGTGCTTCTGTGGATCTGGATCCAGATCTGACCCAGACACATTTCTAGAAGGACCCACTCGAGATTTGTTTCTGGCTTGTCAAACATGTCCAGCCAGCAAATACCCCAAAAATACATATTTTAAAAAAAACATAAAATTAAAATTAAAATTTGCTATGTGCATGGCCTTTTTACCCTATAAAATAGACCCTCCCCCCAATCCAAAAACACATAAAATTTAAGTTCTTCATAGCAATCTGCATTTCTAAGTTTATGAGAACAATTTCGAGCATAAAAATGCAGAGACCTAAAATTTCTATGTCTATAAATATGCCATTTTTGCACATTTAGATATTGACTTTCCAAAGAGTCTAGCAAACCCATATCCATTTCCATGCAAGTTAGACAACTATTTTCTTTATATGTTGCCTTTTAATTTGATTTTAATTTTGAGCTGCAAAGCTTAGGGCTCAAGCAGAACACCATGCATTTTCTTTTACACTCATTTCCAAAACTAATAGGCAGATTTATTCACAACACATAAGCCCAGGTGCAGAGCTACTACTTATAGCAGGAGAAGACCAACTTCCACAACACAATGCAAAGGTAATCAATGGTTCAGACCACTCTAAACCATAAACACTCCGCATGATAGCCTCCTCTTCAGATTTTCCATTTTTCCAATAGGCTTAGCATTCAATCAACTTGGGAAGGTCAGTTAGATACATAACTGGAAGAATTTAAGATGTCTTGTAATAAAAAATTCACATGCGTGATATAAATGTGTGTATGAACAAATTCACCAACCTGATATAAATGTGTGCAATCCAAACAATGATGTGATTTGGACAAACAACTAACTTGCACTAACAATTTCAATAATCTTGATATAAATGTGTGTAACCCATACAGTGATCTGATGTGGACAAACAACTAACTTGTAATAACAATTTGAACCAATTTTAAAAAATTGTAACTTCAAAATATACAAGAGCCATTGTAAATTTTTTGCATTCCTTGTATTGATCAATTGAATTGCCTCTAGCTTCTCCTCTCCTCTAGATTATATTTCATGTTTTAATAAGAAAAAAAAAGTATGCTCTGGTTTTAGATTATATTATGTTTTAATATAAATAAATTAAAAAAAAAAAACAACATCATGTCAATTAATTTTAAGTTTGACCCATCTTTTCTAAGAGCTGTTAAATAGCTTATCTCCTTTGGTTCTGGTTTTAGATCTAGCTTCCCCTTTCCTCTGGTTTTAGATTATATTTCATGTTTGAACAAATAAATAAATAAAATAAAATAAAAAAATCTATTCTCTAGTTTTAGATCATATTTCATGTTTTAATAGAAAAAAAAACATCATGTTAATTAACTTTAAGTTTGACCCAGTTCCTAAATAGCCTATTTCCTCTAGTTTTAGATTATATTTCATGTAAAACAAAAAAAAAACAAATATCAATTATGTTTAAGTTTGACCCAACTTGAGCCTAGTCACTATATTGTAACTTATAGTTGAAACTTAAATATAAGGACACATTCTTTCAGCCTATTTACCATATTGGAAAATGAACTTCTAGTCAAAACTTAAATATATGCACACAAATTCTTTTAACTTAAATACAAGACACAAATTCTTTTAGGTGATAGTTTCTTCATTCTTCAAGAACCATTTGAGATATCCACTAATAAGTTATTAATGGTATATGTTTTTAAAACCTTGTTATATGCCATTAAATCTTGTTTTAATGCTATATAAGTGTTTTATGCTATATAAGCACACATTCTTAAAACCCACAGAAACCAGAACCCAAACCGTCCATACTAGACAAATACAAAACCCTAGTTAAGGGTAAACCTACAAACCCTAGTTAGGGTTAGTTTAGATAGAGAGTCATCAATCAGAGAAGAACCCCAACAATAACCCTGGGAGATGTACTAGTAAACCGAAGCAAGAAAGTGAAAACTGGAGCGGGAATGCGAAACCGACAGGCAACCCCGGAGTGAAGCACAAGCCCTAGTATGTCGGGAGAATACAGGGGTTATCATAAGTCAACCCTCCACATGTGGACGGGGAAAAGGAGAATCACGGGCATAGACAACGTGAAATACCATGCAGGGGTGATGGAGCAGGTGACGGACAAAAGGACAAAGCACAGACAGAAACCACAAAACCAAGCACACAGAGGTGACTGAAAATAGTGAATAAACTTCCCACTTTTTTTTATTTGGTTGGTACTAGTCCCCTTGGTAAGGGGAGGGACTCCAATAAGTCTCCATTTGTGCTATTGAAAAGGCCTAGTAGAGCCCAAACTCCTAAGAAGTTCAGGGACGACAAGGTAAGAAGAAAGACAGGCCCGGGGCAAAAGTCGAGCCAACACACCGAGAGCCAGGGAAGCAGGGCTGATCAATATAAGGCAACAGGAATCACATGTATGTAGAAGCCAAAAAAATCATGAAAACCAGGAGAAAACCAGAGCCAAAGGCCCATTCCAGCCTCCTCCCAATGAAAATTTTACTTATGCATATAGACATCTCCAAGTGGCTGACTAATTATCCACCCGAAAATACCATAGTATATTACAAATAATTTAATGATCCATTTTAGATAATTACAAATAATTTAATGATCCATCTGATGTATTTTTATTATGTTGAACTTGGTCTTCTTTTTACATATAAATCTATGTATTCTTTATGAGATGATTATTTTTTTTTCAGGTAATTATGTCAAGGCAAAATCTCAAGCATTTCTCATGATTTTGAAGATAGTACTTAGGATAAGCCTTAAATTCTTCAAGGCACAAGGCCAAGTCAAGAACAAGACTCAAAGCCATTACAACAATACTCTTTATAAGCCCAGCATGTCACTTACAGGAATAAAACCTAGGTGGAAAGGATAACCCTCCATCTCACAACCACACCACTTGGGCTAGACACAATTGACTCCATGAAATGACCACTTATGCATCTCTCCATTCATTTAGATACATAAAGGTACCATTCATTTAGATACATACAAGGTATAGGTGAGGATAAAAATCATTCAACATTTTAACATACTATTGTCTCATGAATGTATGTCATAACTTTGAGATCACACATGGATTCTAGTAATACAATCCCCAGCTTCATTCCTACATGCACCCATGTCCTATACAACACCTGCAAGCATAATATACGCCACTTTTTAGCATACTGGGCAATCTTTATCCTACCCTTTTCCATGTAAAGCTATAAAGCAAACTATTAAACCCATAACCCTTGGCGGTAACTTTTGTAAACTGTTCCTCCTTGGGGCAAGTTCAGTGATATTTTACGATGTTGAACATAGTACATTGCATAGTTTCAATGATGATCTGATAAAACCCATTCAGCTTATTATATGGTGGCAGAAATTACACAAATTAAGAACACAACAATCCATACAAATGTCCATTGTGTTTTTAATGAACAAATTGTTTCAAATATTGTTCATTAGAGCAATTATGAATGTTCTCAAAGTATAAACCATCCATTGTATTTGAAAATTAACCTTCATGGTCCATGTGAACCAACCCTTAAACCAATCCCATACACTTGTACACTAAAGTCCTGCAATAACCAAAAATTCTAATCATTGAATTTAAACTTCTCTCATATGCTTTAACAACAATAAATGAGTGCCAAATTGACCAATCACTGAGTCACACAGTTGGTATAGGCCTGGATGATTTGGATGTATAATGCGTACTCTAAATAGATTGGATAACATTTTATCGTAATTATGATTTACTTTGGATATATAATCCAGTTGGACATGTCGGTTTAAAAAAAATGTTTTCCATAAAACTATTTTTTCTACTCTATTTCAGGTAGTCATCAAGATAGACTTGACAGTCCAATACATTTGGTCCATGAAAACTAGAGCTAAGGAATTTAGAAACAATGAGCATGCAATTCTGTCAACCATCATATCGAGGAAAATGAAAATCATATTATTGCAATTAATGTTCAGTACACCAAAAGCAACTTGGAATTCAAGGTTAGTGATTAGATTATCAAAGTTAGACGAATTGCATGCCATTCACATTCTGAAGGTATACTCAAATTTTTTAGACTGCATCCTCTTTAACCAAAAGGTTCTCTCTATTAGAACCTGGGAAGAAGAACCAAACCTTTTCAATTTGATATAGCCAAATTACATCAAGGGATGCCTAAATCAAAAAAATACAGTTACCCATGAATCACCTAAAATAAATAGCTTCTAACGATGAGGGATCAAAATTCAGAACTGCAATTCTTTTTTAGTTTCAAATGTGTAGATCCTGCTTCTCACTTTTTAATTGAACCAGTAGTTCAAGATATTTTTCAGAGTGGACTAACTTGCAGTGGGAGAATAATAAGAGTCAATGAGAGCCTTCAAGTCTATAAGTTGAGATCATGTCAGATGGCGATGGGATGTGTACTCAGCCCAACCCAAATGATACCTATGTTGTTGTCACTCTTGATGATCGCTTTCCCTCCATTGCATCTTTCTTCAATTTACAGCTTGCACATAGAAAGGGACCTTCCCAAGAGTGCATATTTCCTGAAAAAAATGAACCAGCATGCACAGAAATGCCTTCACTAGGTGTGATGTTAGTTTGATAGACAGCACAAGCAAATAATCCTGATACTGTCTGCACTGCATAATCTGAGCCCAACCTGCAATGTCAAATACTCAAATTATTAGCATGACAAACTTGCAACATAGTGCGTTCTATAATAGTTCTCTACAGCTAGCTTTCATTAGTACATCACATGGAAAAGAAAGTATTTAATCTAGCATAGTAGCAAAAGTAGAAGTTTACAAGGTCATAACAGAAAAATACCTACTCTGAACCTCTTACCTCTGTATAAATAAAATAACAAATCCTAAAAGGAAAAAGGAAAAACACCATTCTATACTAAATGCCTAGAACCCTAAAAACAAACTATGAAAATAAATCATGCTTTTACTCAGGTTGAACGTGCAAACTAACTAAATACATTGACAAGAAAAAGATTATTTTCAAAAATCCAAATTGAAGAATTCAAAATTCAAAATTTTCAAAATATAAGCAGACATTACATACCATTCACACAACCACGAATTGAATTTGCAACATGATTTTCCAATCAGATAATAAAAAATTGTAAACGTATATTGTCCACATTCATGGAAATGCAACTCGGATACAGTATATCATGCTTTGTATTGAATCCAAAGATAGGTCTGTGATTACAAAACAGAAATTTAGCTAAGATGGAAATGGCTATATCTACCTTTCAGCAAGCATTGCCGACCCCTCCTCGAAAATTTCTTGGACAATGTCTATATTTTTCTTTTCATCTGTCTTTGATTTTGAATCAGTGGACTTCCTTCCAAAAAATGATTTGAATCTGCCTTGCTTCTTAACTGGAGCTGGTGGTACAGATTTCTCAGGTGCGATCAAATCCACCACAATGCATGTTGTGTCATCCCTAAGGCCCCTTATCCTCAAAGCCTCCTACAGTTAAATCGATTAGGCTATGATAGAAAATAACCATAAATATGGCAATATTGTTGTCAGGAGTATTTGTACCTTAACAATTTGTTTTGCAACAAGTTCTGCTGGCAAACCTCGGCAACAATTTGCAGCCTTGTCAAAACTCAAGGCATCCCAAACACCATCAGTTGCAATGATAAGCCTCCCTCCAGCATTCGATAGCTATTGGAACAAAAAATTACCAATCTAAATCAAATAGGCACATTGTGACCAGGTATTTTTTCCAACGGTAAATGGATAAAATTGGTGAAGGATCAAAAGAGAAAAAAATGTCTGTCCACCTTCACTTGTTTTACATGAGGTATAGGTACAATGAACTCACCCACATCCATATCCCCAATAGACCTAGACAGACAAAGACCTCCCAGCCAACATCTCAATGGTCCAATCTACAAGAACAAAGAAAATGTTCTGAATTACAGCTGTTGTAAAATTCGTTGAAAATTTTGGTAACAGGGCGATACAGTTTAAAAAAAGGTTGTAAAACAAGCATGAACATTATTACAGGAGAGCGATACTAGATAGGAACTTTTATGTCAAGGATGATGGAAGCCTTGTAGATAAAATTAAGCAGAATCCTAAGCCTTGTAGATAAAATTAAGGGTTTAAATTATTAATACTTTTATGAAATAAACTGCAGCTGTAAATCTAGGATATGACATTTCGTAGAATAATCCTAAGCCGTAGGTAATAACTTCAGTAAGACTAAGCCATAGGAAGGCTTCAGGTATATTCCTAAATTGGGAACTTCTTTACTGTAAGAAACCCCCCGAAAATTACATAAAAAGAGAATTCAGCAAGAATTTTAATGAAAACAATTACAATAGACATAAATATCACATTCACCAGCTCAAATGGGGAGGCTATTGATCATGCTTACGAGAGCTTGTTCTTGCGAGACGGTTGATTGAGCAAAAGTAGAGTCCCTAGCATAACATTATTCCTTACAGTAAACCAATTACAGTTCTACGTTGTCTTAGCTGGCCCAACTCCCCTGCTACTGTTGAGGACCTCTGCTCTTCAATTATAGCTCTACTGCGCAAAAATCTACCCCTAAGTAAGGACTGCAAAGAAGAACAAATAATATTCTTAGTAATATTGAAACAATATCACTTCTTAGTAATAAGAAATGTAGAAATGACATGTGTCATATCCTAAACATAAATATTAAGACCCTTCTGAATGCAAAATAAGCTACTCACTTAATAGCTGCACATACAAAACATTAGTTCCATCCTAGACCATAGAACGGCTGATGCCAATGTCATGACTCGTAATTTCAAACCAAATTAAATTTTTACGTGATTTTCTCTATAAACAGGGTCATCATTGGGGTGCATCAATGCATTTGTTTACTGCCAAACAAGACCACTAGTGGTTTTCTATTTAACCAGCAAGTGACAAAATGGTGCAACTTCTTTTAAATTCAAATTACTACAGAACATAAGAGTGTGAAAAGGAATTTTAATTGAACAAATGGATACATATCATAAATTCATACTCTGCAATAGTGGAGATGTTGTAGATATCATCATGCTATTCGAAAACACAAATCCCTCTCACACCAACTTATGTTCAGAGAATTTTTACCGAGTATTTGTAATCCCCACAAGAAGAGCTTGAATCCTTGTAATGGCAGAAATGTGTAGTGGCTATGCTAAAATGGGGGTTTTCTTCTCTGCAACAATTCTCCAATAAAAGAAATAATTGAAATTTTAAAGTAATGCCTGCCTACCAAATGCAATCATCTATGTAGTTGCTTGTGGTTAAAGTAAATCTCTCCTTATGCCCATGATTTTAGCAAGTACCACATGCATACATGCCACTGCCATGCCACAAGTAAGCCAATAAAGTAGCTGCCTACTTTTTGTTTCGTTTGTACACAGTTATACAAAGTCAAAAAGACCATACTCCACTTCTGCAAGGCATTAGAAACTACATCAGCATACATGATGAACACATCTAGTCCTTATAATTCCAAAAGACATTTGAAATTCAAGGCGAGGTCCTGTATTGATTTAACCATGTAATCTACTCCATTCAAAGAAGTTTAGATTACAAAAATGCAGGCATGAGGTATAATTCCTGAATGTGTACAAAAATGCACATGTAGCCCATGTGGTATAATATCTAGGCTCCTAATACGAATCTATGGAAATTAGCATGTATGTACTAGTCAGCAAGGCAATCCTGTTGCTTGCTCTGATGTTGTGATCTCACCAGTGCTGCTGTTCCTTGTGCAATTCAGCAACAAAATGCTGCCATGTGTATATTTTTCTAAAGCATCTACTTGATTTCATATATGAAAGACTAAATTTGCTACATATGCGAGAACATCTACACTAACAATCTTTCCATACCTGTAAATTAATCAAAATATACCATTGGAAGTTAATTACCATATATATTAAGTGTTCTATACTCAATTTAAAGTACATGTAACGATGGCATGTAAACATGCTTCACAACTCTCAACAGTCCAGCATTATCTACTCAGATTTATAGACCCATCAAACTTGTCCAAGGCTCAGACATGAATTTTTTTTATTATGATTTTTCATTGGAAACAGGTACTAAACTGATGTACCTGTATAACTTATTAGCTTTGCCGAAATGATAAGAATATAAAGATGATACAGTACATATAATAACAATAATGATGCTGAAATTATAACAATATAAAGATGATACGGTACATATAATAACAGCAACATCATTAATTGTCAGCCATCATATTACTGGTGTCATTATGAATTCATGCATAATATAAATTTTGAAAACAAACACTGAGGCTGAGGCAAGCCTACAAAAATACAGAGTAAGAAACCAACAGCATGTGGATCGATGGTTTACAGGATAGGCATGCATAGTATAGAGGTATGTTGGAAAATAATACTTAAACTTATGTAGATATACCAAGTAAAAAATGTATACCTGTTGATAATTTGCCCCATTTTTCCTTCCATGCCATGTCTGCATCTATAAGATGGGGAAATTGCAACCTCTCCTTGCTTGTGGTCTTCCTGACATATTCCTGTAGACCCCAATATATATGAATGCCAAATTTTTTCAAAAACTGCAACCGCTCTATGTAGATTTCAGTAACTTATCAACTTTGCTGAAATGGTAACAATATAAAGATGATTACTCATTAATTGCGAGTGAAGGGACCACCCCCCTTGGCTTCATTAAGAGAGAGCCCAGACGGAGGAGTCAAGATCAAGTGACAGCACTTGACTCTTGCTTGCCCCCAAGGTCACACCCAATGGCTTGAAGATTTCTACCACGTGACTCGAGGTGTGAATTAGGCGGCAACACTAGGTAGATCCTTGGTTAGAGTCATATATGGAAGCTAGGGTTAATTCGAGAGGTATTCAAAAATAGTATAAGTCATTGTTACCAACACATGTTTTTGTTTTCATGGACTTCTATTTGCTCTTCTTCTCCTCTATTCTTCTTACAACTATAAGTTGTTTAATGTCTTGGAATTTGTGTTCCTAAATTACATGTTGAAACTCATGGATTCTCATTTTTTGAAATCTTTGTTAGCCAACTTCACTTGTGACCATTTTTTTGGTTTACATTTTAAGATAATCAAATCTTTGAAGAAACTTCTAAAGGAGTGCATAACATCACCACGTTGAGGGTTTTGAGTTAGTGGCCTAAAAATCGTGGTCATTTAGGTGTGGGTAGTATGTTTGTGACAGTCTTATTTTGCATTGATTGGCATAGAAACCTTATCTGGCCAATGGCCCCTTCTCATAAGGAAATTCTTGTTGGCCTCACCTAAACTTTATATGAACCTGCATGGTGACAAATTTGAACCAACGTTTCACAAAGTTACCCAAGGCTCCAAAAAAATTCATCCCCAAAGTGTTTCACAAGGTAATGATCCCCCTCCTAACCTTGAGTCCTCTATGCTTGAGTATGCTAGTGTGTATTGTGAATGTTGGGGGGGTTCCATTCTTGGGTATTTTTTCGAAAAGGTGGTCCCCAAAGTGATTTTTCAAAACTGGGTCCATGAGGTTTGGGAGATTTATGATTGACACTACACACATGTGTATGCTTACTAAGGGCTTCTTTCCATTCCAGTTCAACAATCCTTTACAAGGGAAAGAAATATTGAATTGTGGCCCATGAATTTGTAGAAACACCCTCATAGTCCTTAACTAGTGGACTCGTGATTTCTATACTGTGATTTCCAATGTGGGTAGATTTCCCAAGTTTTTCTATGTGGTTTTGGAAATCCCTATGGTGGATTGTTGCCCCTTTTGAGGGAATTCATTTGTGAAGAATCATAGTTTTTTTCTATCTCCAAGCCTCAATGTTCTATTAGCATGTTAGTTCACTTCTCTCGGGACCTCAAGGAAATCATGTATATCTAAATTGGTAGGTTGATGCATCACCAACCAATTCATTACATAAATTTGTCAAATACTTGTTTTGATCATTCTAATGGGAAAGGGGGTCACTATCCTTGTCTCTCTCAATCTTGCTAATGTTGTTGCAGACCAATGTAAAGTGAATTAAAAAGTTACAATTACCCACATAAGAATTTTAAAAATATGATTTTACAAATGACTTGTGATGTTACAATTAAGATGTTACAATTACCAAAGTCGGGAATTACAATTACCAAAGAGATGTTACAATTACTTCGTTTACAAAGTGTTTTAATCCCAACCAACCAACATAGCAACGCAACCATTTGAGAGCCCTCCTCAACACACAAGGTAACATCACTCATAACGAGCGAGTAATCCGAGGACCTTAGAATTAATGAGGAAAGAAACTCTGGGCATGTGATGGAGCAATAAGAAAATAGTGTCTAGGATATTTCCTATCTATTTTACATGCAAACAACCAAGTAGAGCTGGAAACCCACACACTGTTAGTTCACCGTTAGGCTAAACTTTGCCCAAATTATCTATATTTCCAACTACCCTTTCTAAGTTTTGGGTGGAAACACTTATTTGGCTTCGCTTTTTGTTATTTTTTGTTATTGGAGAAGAGATGGAGTCTACCTCTTATGTTGTAGAATGAATTGGAGTCCCCAACTATGGCAACTCATTGGTTTTCAGTTTCCCTGTGCCTTAATTGCTATTAGGATTTACTAGAATATCGGCATGAATTCCCCAGATTGCACATGAAAAGGCCGTGTCATATTAACTCAAGAAGGAGAAAAAGGAAGCGCATTTTCGCAGAATATACCCTGGCATTTTAACTCCACTTAGAACACATGCATATAAGAACACATGCATACAAGACATTCAAGAAACTCAAAACTCATTCTTCACTGAGGGTTTTACAAATTCTTCATTTGTATTGCTACAGATTGTACAGTGGATGCTTTCCACTCTCACTAAAAATTGTTCATTATCTGATAAGTATGAGGAGATGAGGAGAGCAATTTTTTCTCAGCAGCTTATTGGTCACTGAGAATCTGTCCATAACAGCAATAATCTGACTCCTATAAAGGACCTAATCTCTTCAGCAAAACAATGGGTTTCTCTATGAGTGCAATGCCAAAATCTATACAAATTTCCGAATAACAAAAAACTCGAGCTGGGTGATCATGTGTGGACTCAAAAGAGGGTTGGAATCCTTCAAATGTTCTAAAAGAGTGGAGAAGAGAAAACCAGGCATTGACATAAATGTGAACTTTAAAGGACATCTGGGCACTATTTATTCTTACCTCCAGACAACTGTATATCAAACTTCAAATTCAGAGTTAATCTTACCTACAAGGCTACAAATTTAATCATTATATGATTTCAATTAAAGAATCAGAAACTTGTATCATTTTTACTGCAGGAATGGGTTGCTGATCCACTATATTCAACAACGTTTATGGAAGTAAATGAAACTAGCTATATCCCACACTTACCTGGGATACTTCGGACCCATTTGCAGGTTATTTTCTTTAAAACATTATTTTGAGTGGAGAATTGATGGTTTACAAGTCCATTCAAACAATAGCTTCCACCAAACAAATTCCCATGAATTCCACTCCAGGTCCTTCCTCAACTCATTTACATTTCTTGAATAGGATATAGAGAATTTTCACGTTGTAGAAATGACTCTCATAAAACATATGATCCTGAATGCGTGATAAGAAAACTATTGATTCCTTGTTCCCTAACATCATTTTTGAACTAAAGGACAAGCCCAATATGCTGCGATCACAAAAAAGTTCATTTAGATTGATATCCAAAGCAAAGGAGATGGTTGTTATAAAAATCTTAGACAATGTTTCTTTGCTACTATCCTGAAGCTGCCTCCAAAGGTATTGGAACTCAAATGATTTGAAGTTGTCTGGACTTAATGCTCAATGCAATCTTATAAACTTAAACGATTTCTCAGAAATTTTATCCTTGGAATTCTCAATTTTAGTCGTTAATTTGTGGTTTGTTCATTTATAAAATCCACTTTCATTCCCTATTTGTAGGCTACTTATACATGGCTTTGTTCGGGCTTGCTAAAACTTGATTTCGTGGCTTTTTTGTCTTTCTGATATTCCTAAATTGGGAACTTCTTTACTCTAAGAAACCCCCCGAAAATTACATAAAAAGAGAATTCAGCAAGAATTTTAATGAAAACAGTTACAATAGACATAAATATCACATTCACCAAGCCATTTACAGGCTCGAATGGGGAGGTTATTGATCATGCTTATGAGAGCTTGTTCTTGCGAGACAGTTGATTGAGCAAAAGTAGAGTCCCTAGCATAACATTATTCCTTACAGTAACCAGTTACAGTTCTGCGTTGTCTTAGCTGGCCCAACTCCCCTGCTGCTGTTGAGGACCTCTGTTCTTCAATTATAGCTCTACTGCACAAAAATATACCCCTAAGTAAGGACTGCAAAAAAGAACAAATACTATTCTTAGTAATATTGAAACAATATCACTTCTTAGTAATAAGAAATGTAGAAATGACATGTGTCAGTTCCTAAACATAAATATTAAGACCCTTCTGAATGCAAAATAAGCTACTCACACTTAATAGCTGCACATACAAAACATTAGTTCCATCCTAGACCATAGACCGGCTGCTGCTAATGTCATGACTCGTAATTTCAAACCAAACTAAATTTTTACGTGATTTTCTCTATAAACAGGGTCATCATCGGGGTGCATCAATGCATTTGTTTACTGCCAAACAAGACCACTAGTGGTTTTCTATTTAACCAGCAAGTGACAAAATGGTGCAACTTCTTTTAAATTCAAATTACTACAGAACATAATAGTGTGAAAAGGAATTTTAATTGAACAAATGGATACATATCATAAATTCATACTCTCCAACAATGGATATGTTGTAGATATCATCATGCTATTCGAAAACATAGATCTTCCTAATCATAGACCAAAACTTCAAGTTCCTTTTAATGTGGACATATGAAAAGAGAGAAACACTTGCTTTCTTTGCAATAAAAGACCAAAACTTTCACAAACAATTTCCCCATGTTGGACATTCTGAGAAAACCACCTGGTAATGTCTTCTTAACTATTTAGTGTTTAACTGCATTATCCTGGAAAGTCCACAAACTCCAAATTAATAAGGCCAAATGCCCAAAAATATTGTGCTGGGCAAAATATCATAGATTTGAATAGTGTTGTCACTGTTCGGAAATACATGAATATACTTCACCAATAGGCCATAAATTATTAATTCAAAGCAATATGAGTCTATGCAAAACCCCGCCCCCCCATTGTGGCAATAAATTATGAATTCAAAGTAATATGAATCTATGCAAAACCCTGCCCCTCCATGGTGACAATAAATTATGAATTCAAAGCAATATGAATCTATGCAAAACCCCGCCCCTCCATAGTGGTAAATTGGTAATAATTCATGGGAATATCATTTTTCAGTTGCGAAGCAACCAATAGATTTTATGGTAAATAAAACTTTTACTCAGTTTTTACATGTGAAGTGTAAATTATTTTGACTTGTTTTGGCCATTACATGCTTAATCAAGTAGTGTCCAATAGATGATTGTTTCAAACATGTATAATTTTGTTGTGGATTCTAGCTTAGAAACATTTTTGTTTGGAACTGCAAATCAAATATCATTTTGATGAGAATAAGCATCTATGAGAGGATGTCAAAGCTTCAAAACATTAATTTTTAAACTATAATTTCAAAAAAATAAAAAATTGAACATTATGTGGTAACTTGAACATTCTTGAATTTGGCACAATTTACTTGCAATAATTTGCATTGCATTGACTGATGCCAGAGACCGCAATTAAGACCCCTGAGAATTTACAAATACAGAATACTTAGTTAGCTTATAAAGATACTGAAACGCACCTGTAGTTCTTGCATTGCTGCCACTCGAATTTTTTTTGTAGTAGGTGAAAGAGAATCAAGAAAACTAGATTGTTGTCTAGCAAGAAGACCCCTGAGAATTTACAAATACAGAATACTTAGTTAGCTTATAAAGATACTGAAACGCACCTAAAGTTCTTGCATTGCTGACACTCGGTTTTTTACAGTAGGTGAAAGAGAATCAAGAAAACCAGATTGTTGTCTGGCAAGGTGTTGCAGCTTATCCTATAGCATAGACAACAATACGTTGTGAATTGAAAATTTAGGTACAAACTACAAACATGTAAGCTGCACTTATTAATATTTGCACAACTATATTGACAAGACAAGCCATTAGAGTAGTTTTATATACCTCCAAAGAATTGACCAAACCAGCATGGTCCTCAACACTTAGAGCTGACAACACAAATGTAAGCTAGTAAGAAAATATTATGGAAAGCTGACATGCCAAGGAAATAATTGTGCAGAAACCAAAATTGTTTCTACAATATGTACAAGAAAACAATGCATTGATCCAAAAATGTACTAACAAATTTCTTTCCATGGCATTTTTCATAGAACAAGAAATAAATTAGAAAAATTTAATATCATATACAAAGAAAGTACAATGTGCTAGTGTAGAGCATATACTGACAACATAAATGTAGTAAAAAATAGAGAAAGCATGTCTTCTCTTTCATTAAGAAGCCATGTTCAAGCACACATGAAAGGGAAGCACAGTATAGGACAAAATACATCCAAAATTCAGAGTCGTTATTTAAGAAAATAATAGGGAGCACTTCCACATAGGTAAGTATGTTTTCTATCCGTGCTTCGAGAAACACCCCAGTGGGCAGGTTGTTGGGTACACAAGCATAAATGGGTAGGCAGGTGGACACACAAGCAGATATATTGAGGGCCTAACGCCATAGCATAGACTTCAGTTGGCTTGAGAGAGAGAGCTGAGTGGTAACTACTTAGCTAAAATCACCAGGGAAATACCCGAAGCCCATCCCGTCCAAGACGTGTTCCAATTAACTAAGATGGGCCACAACAAGAATGAAACCCATGGTAGACAGATTAATAATCCATCGACCTCACCGGTGAGCCAAGGTCGTGTTGGCCGATATCTGTTTGAATTTATTAGTGTAGCAAAGCATATAAAGTGATATGTCTGGGATATTTCAAACAACACAAAGACATGCTTAACCTGATATGACACTGTGATAACAGCCTGTAAAAATACAAGAAAAATATATCACGATGCACAAACATGTACAAGGAGACCTGCTACATATACCTGAAGCCTTGAAATTGGGTCATTTGGGATATTTCAAAAAACACACACATGCTGAACCAGCCATACTACCATGACAACATGCTGTGTAAAAAGACCTCGAAACATAAACGTGTTACTACAAGTTCGTGAAACATTGATATCGTGCACAATATACAAATAGGTCAAGGTTGTTTGATGAACCTAATAGAATCTCTGTACATATTTCTAAAAGTACCACTCTCTAACCAAAGCCAAACGTGATTTCACCTGCATTTAAATGCGAAGATGCCAAAGAGCCTAAGTTGCATCTCTAACATACCAGTGACCGTATTAAACCCTTGACAATTAAAGCAAACTACCCACAACAAACGCGTCGTTGATTAAGTGATGCAATTTCTTTATTATTTAAAAAACTTATCTGGAAAACATGCTAAGGGTTTGAAACCGTTTAACAAAGAAAACATCCACTACAAAAATAAACTAATAGATGAAAGAGCCCCCCCAGAATACAGAAGATCATGGAGAAGGTTACGGGTTTGACTCATATCGAAGCAATGAACTCCATAGATATGTTGTTTCCATTTGACGGTTATCTGAAACTCTCAAAACTAACACTAGATAGACTTCATGATTGAATACTATTAAGGAGCAAAATACAAATAAAGCACGGGGGCTTTAAAAATAGCTTCAAAGACACAGAAACCACCACTTGAGAATCATGAAAACACGGTCTGTGAGTAGTTCCATACAAAGGGCTTACCTGCGGCACCACTGGGCAGGGCAGAACCGAGATCACCCATGTTGTAGGGAGAAAGTTGTTCTTCAGAGTCTCCTTGCTTGCTCATCCTGGTCGTTCTTCTTTCTTCTAAGAAGCTACAAGATTCTAACCTACAACGTAGAAGTGAAATCCAAAGAAAGACCGATAGTTGAAACTTCAAAACCCTCAAATGGTTTCACGGCAAGAAGATTTTCCCTTTCTCCCGTAACCCCTCCTCATTCTCCTCCTCCACTGCAACCTCTGATGTTTCCTCTTTAGGCTCCAAAGAAGCATCGTCAAATGATGCATTTCCCGTCACCACCAACTGTGGGACAAGAAGCTTGATACAGAGCCAGAGCTTCTTATTCTTGTTCTTTTCGTCCTGAGAAATAATTCTGGAGGCAAGCTCGTTGTTTTTACTGTTGCCGTTGCCCTGTGGGGATTTCGTTAAACCTCCTCCTTTGAGCACTTGCAGTAGAGGATTTGAGGGGGTTGGGTATTCAAAACACATTGGCGTGTGGTCGGAGCCGGAGGAGTGGCTTATGCTTGGCTGTCGCTATGAATGTCCGAGTGTGAGGATACCCGGACGATGAGTGGAAGTGGAATGAGGGTTTCACGGCAAGAGATTTCTCGGAGCAGTTTTGATCCGACGGCCTCAACCTCAAGAGTCCTGCCTATTTCATCTGTAAATCCAATTCGACTAATGTCCACATACAATCCGAGCTCATTGTGCTGATAATTCCATTGCAGGTAAAATCCACAGGGCAGACCAGGGTAGCGACCGAAAACTTGCAGGACAGAGCAGGGAAGCAGAACCTTAAAACACGCGAAGGACCAGCAGATCGAGAAGAGCACACACGGAGGACCACCGGATTGCCAACATGACACGCAGAGGATCAGGGTTGGCCGCATAGACGACGAATGCTACAGTTCTTTCTCGAACTTCTTCGGAGATAAAACGCCTTATGGCGTAAATATCCCAATTGTAAACATCTCACTGGGATCTGTAAATTTCTCCTATCTGGCTACCATTTTCTATGATGGCACATTCAAGAATAACAAAATTTCACAAGCTCACCAACGTTCAACAACCGACTCAACTTATAAACGAGGGATGAAAAGGAAGCCCGTCCTTTTCTGAGATCATAGAGACATAAAACTATGGAAGCCAAATGAAAATGGGCTCAAGATAATTTAGGAAAATGTCACCAAATACCATTCATTCAACTTGCCTCTAAATTCAATACCATTGTGGTATAATATTTTGGGTCACAAATGTAGAACCACAGAAACTGTTGTTTTATTCATACGCTTAAGCGTCAATTCCCATTGTTTAGTAGTGGGGTTCACTTCTCTTATTTGGGACATTCCTGCTGTCACATTCTGCATATTACTTTTCTTTTGAAAGCACACATATTAAATAGTATAGTGGCAGGATTGACTTGCAATTTCCTAAAAATCTATTCAAATACTTGACTTATATGAGTACTAATAAGTTAATTAGATGGAGATCCTAGTCCAGTATATGATAGTATGCATCTCACCAACCAAAGTATCTCACAAAAATAAAATCAGTTTCAAGTCAAGTAATCCCTCAGTTGCTGCAAGCATAAAAAAGTCTCCATTTTACACAATGGCCAAGTCAATACTGAAAGAGACAATGGCCAAGTCAATACTGAAAGAGACCGTTAATCTTAAAATAAGAAAGGTAAATATAATAATTCTTGTTGTATTATATGACTCATGAAGTCCCAACCAAAGATGAATAAGTTGCATGGCATAATGTTCATAGAAATCCCCAATCAATTACATTTATTAACTGTTATATATGAGGACTTGTACATGCCACTTTGTATCCCAGAATCATGTTGACAATCTGATGTGCAAAATGATATGCAATATTCAGTTCTTTTGATTGCATAGTTTACTAGAAAACGTTATCTCGGGCATAAATCATACAAATAACTCATTGTGCAATACAAAAGATAAGAGAAAATGTAAATGTCTAGTATCCAATTAGATATAGAATTCTCAAAAACTGTTAATCATAGAATTTGCTGGAAAGGGTTGTTTGGTTGCAAGCATTAACCTTTGAAGAGCATTAACTTTTGGAATTCCAATGATGGAAAAAACATACTAAGAAATGAGATAAACTAGCAAACTATACAGAACATCATTCTTGTAGGAAAGGCACTTGAATTCCAACCTAACTACATGGAAAAAGATCCCACAATAATGATTTTGTATAGAACTCTCCCCCACAAATCACTAAGAATTAATCAACAGGAAGTTCAAACTAACAAACGTAGCATTTAAAAAGGTAAAGAGAAATCTATATTAATAGATTTTCCCCAATTAAACTAAAGCAGCCATAGAAGTAGACAATTTATATCGCATTACAATGATATCATTAACATTCTAGATCTTTGTATTCTCAGCCTCTCCATCATAACACGGGACTAAAATTAAGAGAAGGAATGATCAGTTATGACTGATCTAAACTTTTGCTATGCATGCAATAAAATCTATCTCTTCACATCTATATCTACCATCTTGACCAATTTCAAAGCCTTTAGGATTTGCAAACGCTTTCTCAGGAAGCTAGTGAAGGAATGATCAATTATGACTAATCTAAACTTTTGCTATGCCTAGAATACAACCTAGCTCTTCACAACTGTATACACCTTCTGGACCAATTCCAAATCCTTTAGGATTTGCAAACGCTTTCTCAGGAAGCTGATGGACTACATTAAATTATCACAAGCCTGTAATTGACAGTTGATATCCAAAATCCAAGAATCATTCTTTACAGTAATACATTTATAGCAATAATCCTGATAATTGATAATCATAGACCCTTCATGTATATACATTATGATGGATTAAAAATATGTAGGTGAAGAGGTTAAGAACTTTCTAGCTATTTTTTATTGGGACACAAACATGTTTTAATTCCTCAGTATTTATTGTTTAAACCAACCTCGCGGTCTTTCCCCCAAAGCATGCTAGTACCAATCTACTTCCATGGATTTGTACTTCAATCTACATAACCAGAAAACAATCTCACCCCAACCTCCAAATATCAAAGGTTAGTTAGGATTAAAAAAACTGCCACATTACACACTGAAAACGACAGTAGATCATCACAATAAAATAAATATGTATTGGAATGCATATTTTTTTCTATAAGTTCAATATAAATCCAAAACAACATGATCATACAAATCAAATAACAATAACTTTCTCAATTCAGACAAACGAGCACAATATTCTCATTAAAACTAAAACTCTACTACAACTTTAGTAGCCTTTCAATATTAACCTAAGTAGAATAGCGTAGCCTTCCACATTTATTGAGGTTGTATCCACTCTTAGTAAAGTGCATCTTGCTGCTTCATCTCATTCAGAGTGCAGGCAGGAAGCTACCAGAAGCTACAGTTTTGAACCTAAACTGTACCTTAGTCATAGAATAGACGAACTTGAAAAACATTATTATGAGCTCTACAAGTTTATTCAAACATAGCAAAACATATATGTAGTAAATTATTTGCACTATCCAAAGTTTGATTTTTTTTTAAACTATAATGCTATGATGAACATCGTGGATACCTACTATAGAAGAGGATTCAGATTCACCCCATCCAAAGTGAATCTTTTTCAAATACAATCCTAGTGTATAAACTCGTTGGATCTAAATTCAATAAGAAAGCAGACTGATATGACGAACACCATGCATACATAGAGAAGGGAATTCACAATTATGATAAAAACCTTTCAGGAAAAAGACATGGAGATACATAACAATGGCAAACATCCAGTAAGGTAAATGATGCTAGTCATACTTTGCTATTGACTGTAGCAAGAAATACCAGATTTTGGCACCATGGAATAATCTAGGCCAAAAATACATACGTAAAGAATGAGAACGAAACAACTATTGCAAATAGCACTGCAATTGTGCTAATTTTGTTGAATTGACAGTTTGATGCCAATTTTAGAGTCTTACCTTTGTGTAAAGCTTCTTCAGCAGTCTGAAGTTATGTCAATGCTTAAAGCAAACAATTTGAATCCACAGGTTTTTGGTGCGTCCTATCCACCTGCTGTCCAAAATCAGCTGTCTCCTCCCTTTTCTTTCCAACAACATTAACTGCAGAGGCAAAACTCTCTTCGCTATGCACAACATATTCACACCTGAACACTGAGTTCTCCCTAAATTCTTCACCTTCTCTAAATTTATCATGGCTAACACTTCCTCTTTCGTCAAAATCAAAAGTCCTAGCTTCTTCACTATTTTCTCTCTCGGATGTGCTATTTTCAGGATCAAAATTATTAGACCAGAGACTAATTTCTTCATAGTATCCACCTTCCATTACTGATGCTAACAAAAATGCCACTCTTAGCCATGGCCTTGCTCAGGTTGGAATCACTAACTGCTGAGATCCCTACATTGTTTCCTGTGCTCCAAGAGCTCTCCCCAAGATCATCTACATACTCTTGTTTGTTTCGGCATCCGACACGAGCAACAAGTACATCTTTAGGTAACTCTTCAGTATGATTCCCAGAAATTCCTTCAAACTCATGCACTACTCTCCCTGTACTAATGCTGCTATCCTCGTGCTCATGAATTGGATCTTTAGATTCAGTATTATTCTCCTTGTTCTTCTCTACCCTTTCCTTTTTGCTCAATCCCACAGATCTTCTTTCATCCCTGTGCCCAAAACCCCTCAAATCCGGCTTACTGCCACCAAAATTCACAGCCGGAAATCCACATTCGTGCATTGTGGGGAATTTTATTTCCTCCCTATATTTAGCAAATTTAAACTCGACTTCATTAGAAAGCTCTTCCCTAACTGAATTTTTAGGCATACCTTTCGAAAAGCTGGCACCTGTAGAAGACTTGCTACCCTGATCTTCACCGTACTCACAACTCCCTCCAGCAGGAAGCATATTTACTGCATTCTAGGACTCTGAATCCAACATCCGGTCCTGGTAAACAATTCCGGGCGTAGAAGGTAACTCAACATTACCAACAGAGGAATCAGACCAAATTGCATCGGATTTCACCTTGCTTTCGTTGGGTGCTCCGTTGGGTGCCTTCAATTGGCCTGCAACAGATAACCCTCTCTTGAGGATTCTCTGAGATTCATGCACACCTCCAACATCCTTAATCGGACCTCGCTGCTTCCTCCTCCATTTCTTCAGCCCAAATCCCTTAGGTTTCTCTCCTTTGAACGCGAGGTCCATTAGATTTTATGTCTTCTGCCTTCAATTTGCCCATTTCCTTGGCCGGCTCACCATTAACGATATCCTGACTGCCCTCGCTGGCAGATCCAAAGTTCATATCCCCTGATTCCATGGCCCTCAAAATAACCAACTAAGACAAGGACAACTAGCTGCTAGCCAAACTTGGTATCAAAACTCAAAAGCAATCCATTACAGAAACCCAAGTGATAAATCTGAATTAGCTCTGTAAATCCCGACTATCAGGTCTTGGATCCCAAAAAACACCCACTTATCAGAGGAAAACCCCAACAACTGAAACCCCAAATATCGCCCACGGCACTCGCCTGACAACGAAACTTTGACCTCAACCTGAAAACACGCGGAGGACCAGCGGATCGCGAAGAGGACACGCGGAGGAGCAAGGTTGGCCGCATAGATGAAGAAAGCTACAGTGCTTTTCCGAACTTGTTCGAAGAGAAAACGCCTTACGGTGTAAAAATAAGTTAAAAATGTTAGAGATAAATATATAGGAGTAGTCTAGATGTGCGACCATTTCGCCCGGACGACGACCCAACTGGAGGTTGTCCGGCTACGCGACAGCTCTGTCCAACTTCACATCATACGGCCATCCGCATGGCATTCATAGTCCCGTGGAGGTCCATTCATGGGATCAGGGTGCGACTTCATCGTTCTACTGCATTTTCAATTTTAAATTTCAAATTTTGAAATTCCTGCATCATCCACGAACGATATAATTCACCAAAACAGGGACCCATTCAACAAAACAGGGATCCATTCAATAATAATTCACCAAACATCAAAACAGTTTTGTTATTAGTTAAAATGATAAACAGATTGGATGATATAATATCAGTACCTCTGATAACTCTGAAGATTATTTCAAGGAGTCCTGCGTTATGTGAGAGCAAATTTAAAAAGAATTTGATACATAATTTGACCGGAGACATGAGTTTAGCTACCAAGTGGAGAAATTTTATTAGAAGGATTGAAACCATGATGATCCAGTGACTATATAATTTAAAATCCAGATGGGTATCATGCTCAGGAAATTCAATGGAGCTGTGTGCTCCACCTCGTAAAATACATCTAGAAACCCTCATCTATCTGATATTAATTCACTTTGCAATTTCTGCAGTTTGATTAGATGCATGACTTGATGCGTTGTGCTATTGTTCAGTGTTTACATACTCATGCTTTACATTTGACTGGCATTTCACAAAACCTGTGAGGGAAAGTTCACAATGTTTTCTCTGGTTAATGGGGAAATTGGAAGGAATGATAATGGGAGAGTTTCTCTTGGGTACTGAAATGGGTTTACAGGTTTCATTAACGCTGCAATATAATTATATGATGCAAAGCGAGTATTGAGTTTAATTACATTTATGGAGTATGAGTTTAATTACATTTATAGAGTTGGATTATGAATGCCATGCGGATGTAAAGATGCAGATGACCATACATTATGGGGTCTGTCACCGTTGTCTGAGAGCCTCCCGTCGGGCACCGGAGACTACTCCTAAATGTATATATATTACCTCGATAGGTGTATATATATATGTGATATTTGAAGTATATATGTCATATTTGAGATGGACTTGTTTGAGCGGATCTTCAAGATCCACCAAAAACATGCCAAATGTATGATGGGATGTGTTTAATTGTTTGATCTTTTAAGTAGTCGTTTATAGCTTAACTAGCCCCTGATTTAGGAGTCTGTTAGGAGAGCTAGGAGTGGGTAGCCGCCGAGGAAACTGTTAGCGAAAATACAGGAGACGTGGAGGAGATACCTAGGAGTGGGTAGCCGTCGAGGAAACTGTTAACGTAAATACAGGAGACGTGGAGGAGATACCTGGTGGTGGAGGAGATAAGTGTCAAAAAATAATAATAGGTTTGATAAGCACCAAGGAAATCAGTTTCAAAAACCCTGCTGATGGCCAAAAATTGGAAGTGGTCTGTTTTGGCTCTTTGTGTGACTCTTTCGCTTCCAACTTTTTCAGTTTCGATTCTGTTTTCGCCGTTTCGCCATTCCTGTGCATTCCCGATTTGATTTGATTTCAATGCAGGCTGTTGACGACGAAGAAGCTGGAAAAACTCGCAGGGCATCCCGAGCTTATTTTTATTGGGTTACGAGAGAACAAGGCTCCTTTGCATGGTTTAAAAGCATCATGAACGAAGTTGCAAAACTAGACAAGAAGGTAAGAAGGCTACAAGAGCCTGTAGATTTCCATTTGGCATTTAAATTTTGGATTTTGACAGTTTTAAACTGACATTTACCCGGTGAATGGTAAATGTAAATGTCCAGTCCGTGATCGAAATGCACAATTATCTTACAAGCGTTTACGAAGAAGGTGATGCTCGGTCTGCTTTCATAACAACGATGCAAGCTTTGCATCACGCCAAAAGGGGACTTGACATCGTCTTCAGAACTTCGGTACTCATTCCGTCTTTAGCTTTTTCGTGTGTATAAGTTTCCCCACTTATTTTTGTTTCTCAGCGATCTAAAAATAAATATGTATTTCAGTTGAGAACTCATTTTGCTAGGCCTAACTGGTCCAAAGTGTTTTCTAGATTGGCAGCCATACACGAAGGCGCGCGAATCGGTATATTACTCATGAATCCTTACCCTTTAATTTCGCGTTTTTGGTCTATTAAAATTATGACTTTAATATTATGCAACGCTAATACAGGAATTTTCTACTGCGGATCAACTCGTCTGGGCAAGGAGCTGGACATGTTATCCCAAAAATTCACAAGAAAGTCGAGTACCAAATTCATATTCCACATGTAATCTTGGCAAGATGGCATGGTTGGCTTTACTTAACCCCAGATAGGTAACCTATACAGGGCCTCATAATGAGAATCTGAAGAATAGTGAGCCCACTTGATCACTATACTAGGCAAGCCCAAATATGTGGGCTGGTTACAGCAGCGGTCGTTGTTTATGGACTCCAATAGCCAATGCTTCTAATTCTAGCTGAGATTATTCTCTTACACAATTTGGTAACCCTTCACTTTTTAAACGGATGTAAAGTCTAGAGTTCAAATTCAAGTTAAGAAAACAACCTACGAGCTGTCACTATAGGTGAAGTTTTCACGTAATTATCTTTCACATTGTAAACATGTTGAGCACAGTTTAATGTGGGGTTGACTCGGATTACGCATTATCCATAGTTTTAAGAGAAAATGATATTTTATCTTTTGTATTGGTGATTTCAGTTTAGCTATCATATTTTTTATTCGTAAGCTTACACGTAAAGATTGATGGTAAACATTTTATAACATGGTTAAAGATCAAATCTATCAAACTTGTGGATGATAATTGAGAATATTTTTCCCACATTCAAAACATAAAAGTTTTAGAATATGACTCTAGAAGAGGAAAAAACACAATAAAATAATATAATATAATTTAAATTAGAAAAACACTTTTAACAATTTCAAAGCTATTAGTTTTGACTCTTAATACAAAATAACAATTATCAAATTTATTGACCCATTAGTTTAATTTTATAATTGTTATTATGTTGACAAAATATGATGTACTCACACAACCCAATATGTGACACATTCATAATGTGACTTTTGATGTCCATCATTGTAACATTCATATATGTCTAATATGGCAGAGGGTTATGTCACATTCTAACGTTCATTAACGATTAAAAAATGATATACACTGACACAATCCAATATGTGACATATCAATAATATGACATTCAAAGTTCAATGTGTTATGCTACATTACGACATTTATTAATTGTTATGTCACATTGTGACATTGAACAAGGGTTATAAGTCTAATATGACAAAGGGTTATGTCCCATTCTAACATTCATTAAGGATTAAAAAATGATATACTCCCACACAACCCAATATGTGGCACATTCATAATGTGACTTTTGACGTCCATCATTGTAACATTCATCACAGGTTATGTCATATTCAGATGTTTATTATAGTTATGTTGGATTCTGACATTCATAATGGATTATGTCGCATTGTGTTATTTATTAAGGGTTATATTGCATTGTGACATTTATCTAGGGTACATTCCTTAATGGTTTTGTCGCATTGCAACATTCATTGACGCTTACATTGGATTGAAACATTCTACCATTGTACATTCCTTAATGGTTTTGTCGCATTGCGACATTCATCGAGAGTTATGTTGGATTTCGACGTTCATAAAGGAATATATTGGATTACGGCATTTATCAATATTTATGTTGGATTGCGACATTCCTCAATAGTGCATTCCTTAATGGTTTTGTTGCATTGGGACATTCATCGCAATGATCGAAACATTTATTCATGGATATTAAAATTCATCATTCCTCAATGCTTGTCTCACATTATTCGCCACCATGTTGTAATAATTTTCTTTATATATATATATAGTCGTTTGACAAAAGAAATGGTTTAAACCATCCACATTGTACATAGTAATGTAGAATGTTATGTCGCATTGTCATGTTTATCAAGGTTTACGTTTTAGTGCGACATTATCAAGGGTTATATCACATTACGACGTTAAGTCATGGTTGGTTACAGTGTTTGGTTGGTATATGTCAACACAACCAAATATGTAACACATTAATAATGTGATCATCTGCGTTTAATAAGCGTTATGTCGCATTGTGACATTTATCACGTGTTATGTTACATTAGTGACCTTCATCAAGGGTTATGTCACATTGTGATATTTGTCAAGGGTTATGTCACATTGTGATAATTCCCAAGATGTGACACATTAATAATGTGTCTTTGGATGTTTATAAAATTTCTATAAGAAATTTCTTGATATAGTCATTTGACAGAAAAAATGGTTTAAACCATCCACATTTTACAGAGTAATGTAGAATGTTATGTTGCATTGTGATGTTTATCAAGGTTTACGTTTCACTACAACGTTATCAAGGGTTATATCACATTACGACGTTAAGCTATGGTTTGTTACAGTGTTTGGTTGGTTTATGTCAACACAACCAATGATGTGACATATTAATAATGTGATAGTGGGCATTTAATAAGCATTATGTCGCATTGTGACGTTTATCGCACGTTATGTTACATTAATGACATTCATCAAGGGTACATTCCTTAATGGCTTTGTCGCATTGCAACATTCATTAACGCTTACGTTGGATTGAAACATTCCGCCATTGTACATTCCTTAATGGTTTTGTCGCATTGCGACATTCATCGAGAGTTATGTTGGATTTCAATGTTCATAAAGGAATATATTGGATTACAACATTTACCAATACTTATGTTGGATTGCGACATTTCTCAATAGTGCATTCCTTAATGGTTTTGTTGCATTGGGACATTCATCGCAACGATTGAAACATTTATTCATGGATATTGAAAGTCATCATTCCTCAATGCTTGTCTCACATTATTCGCCATCATGTTGTAAGAATTTTCTTCATATATATATATATATAGACATTTGAAAAAAGAAATGGTTTAAACCATCCACATTCTACATAGTAGTGTAGAATGTTATGTTGCATTGTCACGTTTATCAAGGTTTATGTTTCGCTGCGACGTTATCAAGGGTTATATCACATTACGACGTAAAGCCATGGTTTGTTACATTGTTTGGTTGGTATATGTCAACACAACCAAAGATGTGACACATTAATAATGTGATAGTGGGCGTTTAATAAGCGTTATGTCCCATTGTGATGTTTATCACATGTTATGTTACATTAGTGACCTTCATCAAGGGTTATGTCACATTGTGATATTTTTCATAGGTTATGCCACATTGCGATAATGCCCAATATGTGACACATTAATAATGTGTCTTTGGATGTTTATAAAATTTCTTTAAGAAATTTCTTGATATAGTTGTTTGACAGAAGAAATGGTTTAAAACATCCACATTTTACATAGTAATGTAGAATGTTATGTCGCATTGTGATGTTTATCAAGGCTTACGTTTCACTGCGATGTTATCAAGGTTTATATCACATTACGAAGTTAAGCCATGGTTTGTTACAGTGTTTGGTTGGTATATGTTAACACAACCAAAGATGTGACACATTAAAATAATGTGATAGTGGGAGTTTAATAAGCATTTTGTTGCATTGTGACAGTTATCGCAGGTTATGTTACATTAGTGACATTCATCAATGGTTATGTCACATTGTGATATTTGTGAAGGGTTACATGTCACATTGCGATAATACCCCAAGATGTGACACATTAATAATGTGTCTTTGAATGCTTAGAAAATTTCTTTAAGAATTTTCTTGAGATAGTCGTTTGACAAAAGAAATGGTTTAAACCATCCACATTCTACATAGTAATGTAGAACTTTATGTCGCATTGTGATGTTTATCAAGGTTTACATTTCACTGTGACATTATCAAGGGTTATATTACATTACGACATTAATCCATGGTTTGTTATAGTGTTTGGTTGTTATATTTCAACACAACAAAAAATGTGACACATTAATAATGTGATAGTGGGCGTTTAATAAGAATTATGTCGCATTGTGATGTTTATCACAGGTTATGTTACATTAACGACATTCAGCAAGTATTCAGACACATTAATTAATTTAATGTGGTTGTTGCTAGTAACGGGTGGGCATGTAGACATGTCTTCAAAGTATTAGTAGCAATAATATTATTTAAATAATTGTAATAAGATTATACTTAATTAAACAAAAATATGTCTTAATAAAACAATCTTAATGAAGTGATTTGATTTGATTAATTAACAATGTAAAAATTAATTATTAATAATATATTTTAATTATGATGTTAGATTTTAATTAATTAATTACATTATGAATAATTACATTAAAGATATGTTCTTTAATTAAATTACTATATTCAAAGTAATAATGAAATATTATTAATAATTCACAATAATAGTATATATCATTTAACACCTAGGGTTATATTTAATTATTAATTAATAATTTTTATCTAGAGTTTATATTTTTATTTTAAAACATTAATACATTTTTTTTGTTATTTTATATCTCGAATTTGTTTTGGGCATCATCATCATTCAATTGAAAAAACATCTCTATACACAACCATAGTCTTCGTAAAATCAAATATTTTTATTTCTTTTGATCTAAAATAAACAAATTTATTTACTGTATAACATCAAAATTTATTGGCTATATCGAGAATTTAATGGAAACAATATTTTGCATCATTTAAATAGTACAACTAATATTACATATATTGCCCTCACACACTAAAAGATTGCATTATCAACAAATGAATAAACAAAGCATTTGATCTGAACTCGATATGAGAACAAACATTGCACATTAAAGAACGCATTTTTTCACTTGAAATAACAAAGATATTCCATAACTGACGATAATGTAATTTATGATGACTTTCTGTACTAAGTTGACGTAATGTAAAAGGTTTTTCAACAATTGCATATTTCAGTTACTCAAATTACAATTTAAATAATCAATACAATATTTCACTTTCTCAAGTAACAATTTAAATAATATATGTAAGGGTGTGTGCAAGAAGTTGAGGGTCTCTTTTGGCGCGTTAGATGCAATACAAAACTGAAAAAAAAGACATCCATCAACTTGCATGGATATTTTGAGACACTTACACAATGAATCTTGCGATCAGTAAAAAACAAGAAATGTAGGAAATTGAATGACCTTTCCAAATATATATATATATTTTTTTTTCTATTGAAAATGTTGTTAACTATCTAAAGTTAGATAAATTTTAACGGACACTTTTTATTTTTGTGACAAATTATAAGGTATATGTTTTTGTGGGTGCAGCGTCTGAGTGTCTAAATGATGGAATAAACTTACGAAAACCGGTACACATATAGAGAACATATAGGACTAGTGCACGACTATTTTTCCAATAATAAAAATAATATA
>LPNX010599264.1:13688-23891 GCA_001517045.1 Pseudotsuga menziesii | reverse complement strand
ATAGTGCTGCCTCACAGTGAGAGTTTAGACTGTATGGGCCGAGATGAGCAGGTCCTCCAAATGCTAAGCTTTTTCCAATGACATTTGAGGCAAATTTCTGTGGGGTCATTTGCACTATCTCTCCTCTTAGACAGTACATGTGTTTTGCTACAATGGCCTCCAGAACTCTTTCATATGCAGCTTTGATAAAACACAGGATGTAAGCTTTTGTCTACGTAGGAATGGCATCCGTCTCAGTTTAGATGTCATTGTAATTAATGCAGGATGTTCTTGTTATAGGGTTGTAAGGAATGGTAGCCATCTCTCCCAGCAACCACAGCTGCTGTCATTATCCCTTTGATGATGCTTGATCCCTTTCAATAGCATGGATCGATCTTAACCCTGCATCTGTCAAGTGTTGAAAGGCATTTGAATTAAATTCTTTGAGCTGCAATCTGCATTCCTCAGGTTTTTACAACCTCAGAAATGCTTCTACCCAGAAAAATGTTTGCACCTTGAGAGATATATTCTAGTGTAGAACGCCCAAATCACCTGTCAAAACAAATTGTTGGAACAATACCCAAGTGCAGCATCTGACATGAATAGTTTGTAACTTTGTATGATACCCAAGATTCTCCATGTTGATTTCAAAAACTCCATGACTTCCTCCTCAACAGGCCTGCGCTCATCCAATGTGTCAAAATTAGAAACAATGCATAAAAGGTTCTTATAGAGTCAAACTTTAAATAATGACCATCTTCCCAGTGACAGTCTTCACCTGTTATATCACCTCATGCAGGCCTTTTTACAAGGTCAAGCACAACTCTCATAGCTCTTAAAATTCTGCATGCTGAGTTAAACCTGCTGGGAAAGAAAGACCATTAGCTCCTTCATCTTCATTGGGACTCATTTCAGTTCCAGTTTGCTCCAATGTATCAAGATGAGCAGCCGTATATTTAGCTGCCAATTTTGCCACCATACACTTGATTAAGTTGAACAATACTCCAAACAAGGCATGAATGGTCATACAGGTAAATCACCCCCTATAGGGCTTTCGTTTCATACACATGAATCCCTAACACACATCAAACCTGGATTTTTTGAGGATTTTATGACTATTGTTTATACTTTTGTCACCTTTTCTAATGCAAAAGGCTATATTAAATTTTTATATTGTTATTCTAGGGCACACAATGCACTCAAAACCCCTCCAAATAGTTTGTAAATGAGAATTGAGTTCTCTTACCATCCCTGCTCATGCCCAAAATTGGATCTTTAACCATCAAAATTGGACTAGAACTTACCAAAGCTAGTTTAATGTTGTTATTCATCACCTTTTAAGACTGAAACATGCCCAAAAATGTATTTCAACCCTTAGATTTAGCCCATATTCAAAGGTTATGTTTTTTTGCTGCTAATTTATAGTCGAAAATGATCCCCACAAGACAATTGTGAAATCTTTCCTAAAGGCTTCCTAGCCAACTCAGCAGTAACCCCCAAGTAAGTATCTTCAACTTTGTCCAATACATATGCCGCCTTCTCAGCACTGCAGGTTATGGTTTCTTGCGGAGCTAAACTAGAACTCAGACTATATATATGTGTAAATTTTCATTTCAATGGGTTATCCTGACGCTCATTACCTGTGTAAAAACTTATATAAAACCCAAAGAATCCATGTTTTTTTTGTGGGGGAGGACGTACATATTTCGAAACCTTCTCATTTTAGGGTTACATGCCAGGAGGGAGAGGTTGCAGAACAAAAAGAAAGTTTCCCTCTAATGGGTAGGAATGCCCTTGGACCCTTTCCCCCACTTCCATAGCTGACTAGTAAGGCTCTGGATCCATAGCTACTCACTTGGCTACTTGGATTGGCTTATATCCTTGGTTACTCAGCTTGGTTACCACCCTATACTCCCTAAAAAAAAACAACCCGTTTAACCCGTTTGCAACTTATTCCAAAATATCAAATTTTCAACATCTTGGCGCTTCAAGATATCAAAGTTTTGTGTTTTCTTCTTTGAGAAAGCACCATTTTACTTCATTTCCTCCTATTCACCCTCCTTAAGTGTCTTTCTCTCTTTCATGAAAATGAACAGATAAAGCATAATGAATCTGCTAACTGCCAACTTTTTTTTACCATCCACAAGTTGAAACAAACCCTGGCACCATCCTAAGTGTCTTTCTCTCTTTCATGAAAATGAACAGATAAAGCATAATGAATCTGCTAACTGCCAACTTTTTTTTACCATCCACAAATTGAAACAAACCCTGGCACCATCCCCCCTAAGGGAGTTAGGGGGGATGGGTGTTACACCTCAAACTCGGACAACATGCCCAACCTGCCTGACTGACACTACCCCTGACGAGCATGAATGCGACTACCTGCACGAAGCTGTTAACAGAAGCCACGTCACAACAAACATAAGCCATTCACAGAGCATGCATCTAGCCTCGTGTAATTCACAGCACGAAGCCGTTAACATAAGCCATTAACATCACAAGGTGAAAATAGGCCGTTCACAGAAGCAAATCACTAAAGCGCCGTTCACTAACTGCACGACATTCATTCACTAACTGCGCATAGAATATTCGCTGGGTTACCACTCTCGGATATGGCGTGATGTTTAATGGGTATTTTATGTGAAGGGTTTCTTCTCTTTCGGGTATGTGCTTATGTTGAACTTATCTCATTAGGTATGTGGAGACGGGGGTGTTTGTTGAGGGACGGGGGAGTTATTTGATTACGGGTATCGTGTGTGAATGAGTGGCACATGTTTCTTTCTCAGGTCTGTGGTCAAATTGGAATGTGTGATTGGTGAATGGGTGCGCCTAACGCTCTGGACTATTTCATTTCCCCTGTCCGCTCCTTCCGGCTAGCATCATCAGTGAATTCAATAAGTTCTCAATAAATAGAAAATGCCAAACACCAAACCTTAGCACCCATCTCGAAAGATGTTATCTGTAGTCCGTTGGACCAGCCCTCTCAAAAGGTGTTGGCCATCAATCCAAATCTTTCCAGGCAAGTGTATGTATGGCTGCTATGACTGGCTATCCCTTTTGGCTAAGATCGATTATGTCTGACTGGCATATGAACCTATACCTCTTGTGAATCATCGTATATAATTCTTNAGTGTATGTATGGCTGCTATGACTGGCTATCCCTTTTGGCTAAGATCGATTATGTCTGACTGGCATATGAACCTATACCTCTTGTGAATCATCGTATATAATGCTTGGTCATTCATTCCCTCCATCTATCCCACCCAGGTAATCACATTCCCAAGGCTCCGTATAGTTCGAGGTTACAGTTCAGGTTGGGTTTGGAAAGTCAGGGAGATGTCCGGTATTCTTAGATTAATAGACCTAGACTTTCCAGGGTAAAAACACTTCAAAATGCAATGATACTTGCTCTGTAGTCTATGTGGGTCAGAGGCAACCTGGGGAACCAACCTATGAGGTACTACTGGAGAGAGAAAGCTGAAGCAACAAAAAAAGAACTAGTGTGGTTACCCCCACCAAGGGAATGGGATGAAAAGAACAACACAACTGCAATATAGAATGATTAAATGAATCATCACAGCACAGCGAAGCATAGTCAAAGAAGCCAAAAAGATGAATCTATTTAACAAGGTGCGTAGCTCTTTCCATCCATTTTATGTATTGGGTGAAGCGGATATTGGAAGAGCGGCTTGCTTGGGTACGTGGGCACAGAGCATTGAACCTTTACCCTTGCTATCTTGCCTTTACTTAACTGTTACCTACTACCCTTTTCTTTTTACCAACCCTTCACTGAAGTTAGGTCTTCTCAAAACTTCGATCCAACAACCTATGCCTATGGAATGAGCATTACATATATGTAATTACATCATTAGTTTCTAATACATGTATTCTTTACACCACCAGAGCCGAGTCTCCCAAACTACACATGGCCACATCATCCATAGCCCACAGGGAGTACACCTATGATGTACCTATGAAATAATGCCGCGTAAGAGCTGGGTGGGTATCGATCTGGATCTAGATATGGAATTAATGAATCAGGATCATGAACAGCTACTAGCTTTGGATCTCTATTATTTCATGGTGGTGATAAACCTGGTTATGGAAAGAAACATGGTCTAATCCGACGGTGTCTGGCACGGTTGGGTCTGATCTTGTAGGGTATGGTCTCGTAGGGCCTAATCCTGTAGGGTGTAGCATGGTTAACCGGCCCCAGCCTTTGGTGGGAGCCAATGTGCAAAATCTTGAAACACGCAGTAATGGTGCCACTTCTGGAACCACTTTGGCACTTATAAATCATCTTCTTCCACTTCTTGTCAGCAATTAAAATTAGATTATTACTTAAGGAAAACATTGAAATGTGGGCTATGCTTCATTATCCAACTAACAAAAAATAATTTTTTATGTGAACCAAGGACATCGTCATAAATAACAACCTCTTACCTCTCATCTGAACTTTCCCAGTTCTCAACTCTGCATTTTCTCCACCACTCGAATATAGAATTAGAGTTGGATTTGTCCTCAACAAAATAAATATACCAATCTTTCTGATTAGTAAAATGTTGTGAGAAAGTTGAATTGAGGATAACACTCCTACTCTCCACCACCTGTCCTAGGCTGAATTGATAGCTAATCAGCCAGCTGTTGGAACGACCTTTTAGTTATTACACAACTATTGATGAAGTCCAGTTGTTTGACAAACTCACATCTTATCCTTTTATTTAAAAGTACATGCTTATTTTGTGATAAAAGTTTGGTGACAGTTGGCATGCTTCTTTAGTGATTGCGGGTGTGCCAATGGGATGATGGTTAGCGTCTCTTGATACAATTTCTCATGTCAATAGCTCTCCTGGATTTACCCAACCAAGTGTTCCTACTTGTCATTTTTCAAGATTTCCAGCCAAGAAATTTAAAGTATTCTTGTATGATATCTATTTTCTCCCCAAGATATTTTACTCTTTAGGTCCATCCTTTGGAGGCATTTGTATTAGATCACTATGGATCAGAATTCCAGTAGCTAGTAGAATTTTATGCCCACACTCCTCAGAGATCATTTACTAGTAATGCTAGGCTTTCTGGTAAGTAGCTCATTTTTTTGATGAATTTGTACCCAGCCTCCATAGTTTACCCTCAGCCTTACTAACTGCTTCAATTCTACCAATCTTGATTCTTATCCATGGTGCCTAAGTCCAAACCTAATAGGACTCTTGATCAAGCATGGGAACATTGTCTCCAGGTGGATCAAAGCAAGTCAAGTGACAAGATGAAAGTAAAGCCCTAACTTTCCTTGCTTAAGGTGCACAATAACAACATCAAATAAGAAAATTAAAATATCTTACCAACATCCACTAAGAAAGGAGAAAGAGAAACCTTAGATCCTTAGTTGTGACTCATGAGTTATAACAACCATTATTTGGATCAACCTTGAGAGATATAAAAACCATAAAAATTCATCACAGACTGTTCTTACCTACAAAATAAGTTGCCTGCTAAGATTGTACACCCATCAACATAGTAATCAACACTTTCTGTCACTTCTCCTAGTGTATCAACAGTCTCTAGAACCTGCACTAACAACAAGAGTATAAGTTCTAGGCAATGAAATGAANCATCAACATAGTAATCAACACTTTCTGTCACTTCTCCTAGTGTATCAACAGTCTCTAGAACCTGCACTAACAACAAGAGTATAAGTTCTAGGCAATGAAACGAAAGTATGCCACATATGAAATATATATAATGATAGTGAAAATTTTGCTTTAAGAGAAGTGTTTTTGAGTGGTGGACTGAGGAATGATAGCATGAATGGAACTTGGTAGGCACTACAATATAGGATTCCAAAAGGACCTTCATAGAGTTAGAGAATAAGACATAAATCTCCATATTAGTCATAGATATTCTAAATTTCAATACTGGTGAAGAACTGGAGCCAATGGAAATAACACACATAACCAAAATCAACTTGAAAGACTCAAATTGATCACAAAGAAGAATTTGGTACAAATATTGTACAATAAATCCATTTAGTTGGCCAAGGATGTTATTTCTCTTAAGCCATCTTCAATGAATTCCTTAATTGAGGCCTTACATCTCCTTGGGATGGAAATGGAAAACTCTATCCTAGACAATATTGTGAGTCTATAATTACCTATTGTGTAAATGATGACCTACAATTTGAAGGTATAGAAGGTGGTATCAGAGGCCAGGTTATCTTAGATAAATTGCTTGATGATTTTGGGCTACTTTCTAATATTTGTTCTGTTTTCAGAAATTTGCTGCCATCCTCTTACAATCGCAACAAAAACCTAGATATGTGAATTTGGGAGATGAAGATGTCTGATTACCCAGTGGGAAATAATTGGAAGAATATTTCCAAGTTCAATGCCTTAACATCTGCTCAGTAGGATCTATTGGTTATACCTTAAGGAGATTCATGGGATTCGTCATGATAGCTTCCATAAATTCTAGTTCAACAACCGCCTTAGTATCTATCTCAACAACCACTTTAGTTGCTAGCTTAGCACTTATGGTTTTAAGGGGATTTCCTTCCCCTTAAAACCACTTCGATACTTCTACTCACAATACCCAACATTACTTCCTACTGGTGCACTAATGATTTTCATAAGAAGGAAAATGAAGGTGCACTATAAGAAGGAAAATGAATGTAACAGGATTTCCTTCCCCTTAAAACCACTTAGATACTTCTACTCACAATACCCAATGTTACTCCCTACTGGTGCACTAATTACATCATTCAGATGTTGAACTTGAGCTTCCATGTTGCTGACAGCTTGAGGCAGTGAAATGACCATTGCCACCTCTTGAAAAGCTTTGTTAAAATTGCTGTTCAAAACATTGGCTAGGCGTCACTTGAATTAGAAAGCTAAGTGACTTCCAACCAAATAGTCAAAGTACTACTGAATCAGGCATGGCAAGATTAGGATCCCTCATCCCACTGCTAAATCACCAGAAAGATTCAAGGATTCCTCTTGCTCAAGTTTGGCTAAGGCTTTGCATTGTCACTTGGAGTCTTGGAACTGAATGCATGCCCAAACTAGCCAACTATGATTATTAACTAAATTCTTGGTTCCGGTTCATGTCTGAATGATGTTATACATGATATATACATGGAATGTGCTTGAGAACTAATGAACCCCAAAAGAATAGTGAAGACTTGACTGGAAAAGGCAGGCAAGGGTATAGAATGTTTGGGATCTATTTGGGGCGATTACAGCAACACATAAACTACCATAGTTGCTACCCTAACTACATCTGTTGTTACAGAATCAGCAAAGATATTGGAGATGGGAAATGGTGTCTTAATGTTACACTCCTTGGTTGGTGAGAGTGTAACATGAAGACACATGAAGTAACAGATATGTTCCCTGACTGAGGCTATAAAACACTTTGCATTCTGTGAATTACATCTGATTCAAGTTGAAGCAAGCAACCTTGGTCAGTAATCAGGAAACCGTTCTTCACAGATCCAAAATCACATAAATGAGTCTACAGTGGGAATAGAAATAGAAAGGGAGCAGTATTACTAACAAAAATTGCAGAACTGCAATCCAATATTGTAAGTTTAACAGAGAAACTTCATGTGTTCAAACTAAATCTACTCAGTTACAATGGTAGCTAAGCTTTGATTCCAGTTGGGAGGAACAAGAGAGGTTCCAGCTTGCACAAATGCAGAACATCAATATCTAAATTAGGAGATACAGAAAAAACATATAAAATGTATGATGAAGAGAGTAACATATCTCATAGTAAACTATCCCAAGCATATGCTAAAAAATACCTATCAATAAGAATCCCTATCAACAGAGGTTGTCCCTTGTACCACAAATAATTGGGTCTAATACACCAACTCAGTGTCTATCACCCAAACAAATAATAGGTGTGTTGACCGACAACTCGACAAAAGAAATGCAAGGTGATATTACACAATCAGGCACTAAAATATTTTCTTTGTTGATCAACACTCACTACATATTGAGCAAGGGGAGTAGATCTTCATTGTTGACCAACACTCACCAAACACCAAACAACTAATACAAGATCATTTTGTTGTTGGGCACAAACCAAACACTTAGTATAAATATAATGAGAACATTAAAACCTTCGATACACGTTTAAATGTCACTTACACTTGTAAGCCACATAAACATACATCTGTTTTTTTGGAAGCATCAACTAGTAAAAGAAAGAAAAAAATAATTCTTAACCAAAATCCCATACAAAAATCAAGATAGAGAGGCTACAAGATGAGGAGGGAGGAAAAAACTGTGAAGAAACAAAACCTTCAAACTACACTTCATGCAAAAGAACTGAATTCCTTATATGTTGTGAACAGACAAACTAGCATTCAATGGATTTGATTGGATAATTATCAGCTTAGGTCTTCCCTTGAGTATAGGAAAATTTCAGATGCAGGGATCAAGAGAGCAGATTTTATAAAGTAGTAATCATGCCTATATTTGAGCACAACCAAAAAAATTGGCAGATATGTTATCTTAACATGATTGCAAAAGAAAATTCTGCAAAATGAAATATGAGCACAGGAAAGGACTAATCTATTTCAAATCCAGAGAACTTCAAAGACTTTTATGGGTACCAAACAGTGGTGAATTCAAAGACAGAGTCATACTGTTTCTAGAAGAAAAAATGGATTTTATTATAGTGTATTGCATTGAAGACAACTATCAAGTTGCTAAACAGAGAGGAAAGGGTACAAAAACAAATAAATTTGAAGATCAGGTGCCTCAATTTTCCTTGGAAAGACTATTATGTGAATGTCCTATATCAGAGGCATAATCATAGGGATGATGTACGATTGGGTCAAGTGCCTGTTAAAAAGAATGCAACAAAATTGAAAACATGTTTTCCAACTAAAACACAACTGCAAAATACTTAAATTTGGATTTATATACCCAAGAATTATACTATGAAGGAAAGAGACAACTAAAGTGCGGAAAACCCACATAGTCCATCTGTGTTCTAGCTTTAGGAAATTGGTGAAAGAAATTGAAAATTGTTTAAAAAAAGAGATGATAGAGAAACAATATTTTCAAAATTAAATTCAATAATGCAAAGAGAACCGAGAAGCATTGATAGATGATGACCCATAGATAATGAATTTCTACAAAATTCTTAGTAAACAGGTTCATGAACCATGTAGTCAACCAATTCCGATCGAAGTCCAGGATAACCCTTGGTCAGTTGGCTTGTTGCAATTCTCCAAACTCAAGCCTTTAATAAAATGATCTATTTAGTTTACTTTTATTTTATAAATGAGAGTTTCTAAGTTTCCATTAAGGTACTTATATTGGTATCGGTGTCAACCTGGTTCTAATAAAGAAGAGATGACCCCATAGGAGTCTATTCTAATGGCCGCAAGCATGGAAGTAGTCACTGAAATTTGGATTTAAAATTCTTTGTGGTTGTGGTTGTAAATGTCTTAAAAAGAGTATTTTCAAAAATAAAAATGATGAAGGGAGATAGCAGGCTGTGTTGAATCCCTAGAAGTTATAGAACTTAAGACAGTTAGCAGGCATCGTTCAATTGACAGATCAGGATGACTTAATTTGATGGAGTTGGTGTCAGATGTGCTCCAGTGCTATGCCATGTGCCTTCTCCATATGACTGATGATTTTTGTCTAGTTTGGAATCTGGATCATGATTTTGGTAGTCGATGGTGTTACTCTATAATGGATCAGAGTCATTGAGGCTCATTGGACTATACATATTAAGGAGACTGATATAAAAACATATTTTCTCTGTCAAGGATTTATGATATAATTAAGGAAGAAGGAAGAGATACTTGACACCGTGCAAAAGAATATTCAATCTTAACTTGATACCACTTCCTCCCATGCACTGTTGGCTACTCGTAAGCAGTTTTGCCAAGTAGGATTTGGTTCCAAAATGCGTTGTCAAATGGGATAATACAACATAACAAGGAATCGTTTCTCCTATTGAGCCTGAAATGAGACCAAAGCAAACAGCCCATAAGATTGATACATAGAAGGGTAAAGTCACTCTGAGCTTTGATTACCCACATTAACTTAAAGAAAAAAATTGAATTGCAATTTAGACAAAGTCAAATGATAATCGAATCAAAATTGGTATGAAGGGTAAGCTCAGTCTATTAAAGAGGTTGAGTTCACATTGTAGTGTTTTATTGGCTATGTTTTTGCCATGTGAAGGACTCAAGGAGGCTGCATC
>LPNX010599264.1:0-13569 GCA_001517045.1 Pseudotsuga menziesii | reverse complement strand
TGTGTGAAGGAGGTATGTTCACAGTCCAAGTATATGCTGTGTGAAGGAGGTATGTTCACAGTCCAAGTATATGCTGTGTGAAGGAGGTATGTTCACAGTCCAGTTTTGGAGAAGTGGGTAGCACCCTTAGTCTAATTGGAATTCATCTATGTCAGTGGTTCCAAGGTTTCCTTGAGTCTCAATACCTTCTTTCTATGCAATACCTTATTCACTAACCTTGCTCTGTGCTTGTCAACTTAAGCATCTTGTTCATACTTTTTTATTGTAGACCATTTACAAATACTGCATTTCTCCTTAAGGCACTTCCCAAATTCCCATATTCCATATTTTCACATTGGCTCATATTCCCTTTAGGCTTGTTCCTTTAGGTACCGTTTTTAGGATGCAACAGCAATGGATCTAATAGAACTGTATGTTGAATGAAAGTCGATCAAAAGAATTGAACTAGACAATGTAGAATGCAAATCAACATCTAGTAGTAATAGAAGTTTGAAGATTGGATTCAAGACGTAATAGATAAACATGGAATTGTATTTAATTGCAGGTTGAATTTGATGATAACTGAACATGGTTTCTGAGCTGGGGCACACAGAAATTTGTATGCATAGAACCTTATGCGAAAAAAAATGAAAACCAATAAACATAGAAACATCTGCCCATAAGATTGATACATAGAAGGGTAAAGTCACTCTGAGCTTTGATTACCCACATTAACTTAAAGAACAAAATTGAATTGCAATTTAGACAAAGTCAAATGATAATCAAATCAAAACTGAATTGTAATGAAGTAAGTGTCTATACACTGCTAATATAACAAGAAAACAAAACAGTAGGAAAATAACAGGGCACTACCTATGATAGAGATTGAAATTGAAATGCTAATTAAACTATGATGCATTTTTTTCAATGTATTCTTATGTCCAATGATGGATAACATACACAGGTACTGAAAGTGAAAAATAAAAGCAAGATGCCTAATGGTGGTGTATAGCACAAAACCAAAGTGGTGGTGTATAGTACCCAGCACTCTTGTATGGGAATCACTGCAAGCCTACAATTGGTTGAATATCAATTGACAGAGGATAACATACATACAATTGGTTGAATATCAATATCAATCACTCACTGGGAATCACTCAATTGATAGAGGAGACCAAACATTTGGTTGAAAATTAGTGGTCAGCCTGGGTTTTTTGTGATTGCTCCAGACCCTTTTGCAATTGGCCATTGTTGCTCTCTCCCACTAGGGTGGACAATGTCTTGTTTTAAAAAGAGTGATTTTTATTTAGTATGTCTCTCCCACTCACATAGGTGACCAAACATTTGGTTGAAAATTAGTCCAATGATGGATGACATACATACAATTGGTTGAATATCAATATCAATCACTCACTAGGAATCACTCAATTGACAGAGGAGACCAAACATTTGGTTGAAAATTAGTGGTCAGCCTGGGTTTTTTGTGATTGCTCCAGACCCTTTCGCAATTGGCCATTGTGGCTCTCTCCCACTGGGGTGGACAATGTCTAGTTTTAAAAAGAGTGATTTTTATTCAGTATGTCTCTCCCACTCATAGAGGAGACCAAACATTTGGTTGAAAATTAGTCCAATGATGGATGACATACATACAATTGGTTGAATATCAATATCAATCACTCACTGGGAATCACTCAATTGACGGAGGAGACCAAACATTTGGTTGAAAATTAGTGGTTATCCTGGGTTTTTTGTGATTGCTCCAAACCCTTTTGCAATTGGCCATTGTGGCTCTCTCCCACTGGGGTGGGCGATGTCTGGTTTTAAAAAGAGTGATTTTTTATTCAGTATGTGGTTTTAAAAAGAGTGATTTTTATTCAGTATATCAATATCAATCACTCACTGGGAATCACTCAATTGACAGAGGAGACCAAACATTTGGTAGAAAATTAGTGGTCAGCCTGGGTTTTTTGTGATTGCTCCAGACCCTTTTGCAATTGGCCATTGTGGCTCTCTCCCACTGGGTGGACGATGTCTAGTTTTAAAAAGAGTGATGTCTGGTTTGAAGATTGGATTCAAGACGTAATAGATAAACATGGAATTGTATTTAATTGCAGGTTGAATTTGATGATAACTGAACATGGTCTCTGAGTTGGGGCACGCAGAAATTTGTATGCATAGAACATAATGTGAAAAAAAATGAAAACCAATAAACATAGAAACATCTTCCCATAAGATTGATACATAGAAGGGTAAAGTCACTCTGAGCTTTGATTACCCACATTAACTTAAAGAACAAAATTGAATTGCAATTTAGACAAAGTAAAATGATAATCAAATCAAAACTGAATTGTAATGAAGTAAATGTCTATACACTGCTAATATAACAAGAAAACAAAACAGTAGGAAAATAACAGGGAACTACCTATGATAGAGATTCAAATTGAAATTCTAATTAAACTATAATGCATTTTTTCAATGTATTCTTATGTCCAATGATGGATAACATACACAGGTACTGAAAGTGAAAAATAAAAGCAAGATGCCTAATGGTGGTGTATAGTACAAAACCAAAGTGGTGGTGTATAGAACCCATCACTCTTGTATGGGAATCACTGCAAGCCTACAATTGGTTGAATATCAATTGACAGAGGATAACATACATACAATTGGTTGAATATCAATATCAATCACTCACTGGGAATCACTCAATTGACAGAGGAGACCAAACATTTGGTTGAAAATTAGTGGACTCACTGGGTTTTTTGTGATTGCTCCAGACCCTTTTGCAATTGGCCATTATGGCTCTCTCCCACTGGGGTGGACGATGTCTGGTTTTAAAAAGAGTGATTTTTATTTAGTATGTCTCTCCCACTCACTGGGAATCACTGGTTGAAAGTGAAAAATAAAATCAAGATGCCTAATGGTGGTGTATAGTACAAAACCAAAGTGGCAGTGTATAGTACCCAGCACTCTTGTATGGGAATCACAACTGAATTGTAATGAAGTAAATGTCTATACACTGCTAATATAACAAGAAAACAAAACAGTAGGAAAATAACAGGGCACTACCTATGATAGAGATTGAAATTGAAATGCTAATTAAACTATGATGCGTTTTTTTCAATGTATTCTTATGTCCAATGATGGATAACATACACAGGTACTGAAAGTGAAAAATAAAAGCAAGATGCCTAATGGTGGTGTATAGTACAAAACCAAAGTGGTGGGGTATAGTACCCAGCACTCTTGTATGGGAATCATTGCAAGCCTACAAGGTCATTTAATCCATAACATGCATATCAATGCTTCCCTCAATGTCATTGTTCACAAGTGAATGACAAGGTAACGTTGTTGAACTGTTTTCAAGGTAATTGTACTAAGTAATAAACAACAACCAAACAAACCAGAATATTGTTGACCAAATTATTATTCAAATGGACTGGCTGTAGGTGATGATATGAAGGCTTACTTTACCCTTTTATGTATCAGTCTTGTTCACGATTTTTCAAAAACATTACGGGTTTTATTTCTTAAGAACAAGACATATGCTTTGATTGATTTTAATACTTAAAATACCTAACAATGTTTGTCCTCACCAGAATGCAACACAACCTAATATGTGAAAGTACCTTTATGAAAAATCAGTGAAATCGACCCTGTGTGAAGTTTACAGGGATGGAGTATACAGGGAAAATAATCCGAACAAAATATTGTTGCAGAAGATTGAGAAAATACCTAAAACGTTCGTCCTGACCAGGCTGCAACACAACCTAATCTGTGAAAGTCCTTTTATGAAAAATCAGTAAAATCAAGCCTGAGGAGATGCAGGTCGATACCCACGCGCCGCTATGAGGTGAAGTTTTCAAACCCATGACTGGAATTCCCGACCTGATCGCTCAATTTCTCTTCCCGGTAAATGAGCAAAAACGATGATTTCAATGTCATTGGCCGTATAGCCACTAAAATTTCAAAAGATATTTGTCAAATTGGGGGAAATTAAGTTTAAGGATTTTTTTTCAATTTAAAAGATATTTGTCAAATTGGGGAAAATTAAGTTTAAGGAATTTTTTTTAATTTATAGGTGTCCTTAGAATGAGTTATGAGTGATTTAATTTACCATTTTTATAGAAAATTGTTGTGTTGTTTTGAAATTTTTTTTATAAAACTAATTAATTAATATTTTACCATCCAAGTTAAGTTCCAAAACCCAAACCACATTGGAAGCAGGTGCCCACTACCAACTACCCTCTAGTAGAAGAAGAACTGGGACTCCTAATGCACACACATAGGTTTGGTTGGGTAAACCCATTTTGATTTGAGAGGTCACAAAACTCCTTACAATACCAACATTACATTGAGAAGACCTTTGGCTATGCAGCCATGACTAAGGTCTATCTATTCTATCAAGTCATCAGGCCTTGCAACTAGCCTCATCTACAAAGACTGTGTTAGCATGGGGGACTGCCATTAACTTCTCCACATTAGAAAGCCATCTATCAACCTTGTTCAGGGGAGTCAGCTTTATTAGTTCACACTGATTCAGGTCTCAAAATTCTCACACATACTGATTAGCTTCTCTCAAAGACATGCCTAATCAAGACACTAAAACCTGTAAATTTGATTCCATTCATTGATTTTTGTCATTAGGTAACATTAAATAGATTTTAACTTCAACTGTTGTCAATCTGAATTGTCCTGGCCGACCCCCCATTAGTTTACCTTGGTTTTTAGTCTAGTTTCCCATGGTTCTGCTTCTTGGTCATCATCTTTCTGCTTCCCAATGCTCCCTCGGTCTATCTCTACTCGCCTTATCCCATCCATCTCCCCCAAGAAAGGATCCCCCTCAGCAACTCTAAAGTAAGCCCAAGCTCTAGTTCTATCTATATGACTTATTTTATTATTACCATTGGAGGTTTGATATACTGAACCCACTTGAAACTTTTAAGTATTGGCATACTTTGAGTGGCACGGACCTGTGGACGAAAACTATGATTTAAAATAATCTGGAGTTACTTACCAACCATATTCCCCAACCAACAATGAGTAGTAAGGATTTGAAAGGCTTTTCTATTGTGTTTCACACCAATCTCCCTTCTCTATTAATTTCTCAAACCTATTTGAACCTCAGTTTCCTTCCAAACTGAGTAAGAATATGAGCATTGTATTAGCAGGAGTAAGGTTTTACTATGTGTTTTGACACAATGGACATGTTCCCTGTCCACTCCCAAGTTTTCCTGGTGTATATTCTAACTTTGTTGTATATCATCCCCCTACAAGGCTCTTAGATCAAACAAGTTCATTTTTTTCCTCCTTTATTCTAACAAGGCTATTTTTGAGTGCATGAGAATACTTACCCCACCACTATCCTTCTTCACTAAGAAATCCCAAGGTGTCAGTTGAGAGCTGCTCTAGGTTAAAGATAGTAGAAGTTAAAGTATTAAGTACTTGATGAAAATAAAAAAATATTTCTATCTCTTAGGGATTCCACCATGTTCCTTGGAAGCTTGAAGTTCTCTCACCACAACCCACCCAAGGGTCTTCACCTAAACACATTTTGTTACATGTCCCCACTCACCAAACAAGCCACTTAGCTACTAGTGGGAATGCCAACACCACTACATTCAAAATTACTGATGCGTTATGATATGATCTCATCTAGGCCCCGAGAAGCTAATCAGTATGTGTGAGAATTTTGAGACCTGAATCAGTGTGAACTACTAAAGCTGACTCCCCTGAACAAGGTTGATTTTTGGAGAAAAAGGGGAAAATTTGTGGGTTTTTATTCTATCAGAGGATTAAATAGTTTAAGTCACTTTTTGATATGTATACTCTTTATAAAGGGGACCTTCTAAACCTATTCTAAAATTAATTGAACCTTACATGTGTGTTTGAGGAGATTTAATGTTGCTCATAATCTAGAATTCAAACATTCTCTTGTAAATTGTGTTGAGGCTTGATATCCTGACCTTTACAATGTACATAAACTCAACAATGGTTCAAATCATAGGAACTGTAAAATTTCTCAGGAATAATTTAGTTAGAATAAGGTTGCTAATGTGGTATTTTTTTCAATAAACTCATTGACAATTTGGAGAAGGTAAAACTCCCCCATGCTAATTTAGGAGAGGTGGTAGGGTGTAGGAAATTGGTAGAAGAGTGTGACGTAAGTTGTTTACCTTATTTTATAAGTAATAGTACAAAAGTGTTTTGGTACAACTTCACCATTGAAATTTTAAAATCCTATGGGAATGTTGGTCTCATAGAGAAAGCGTCAAGAAGGAACCTTATTTTTATTGGGAAATTTTTGACATGGTGTCAAATGTTAGACTATATCTACCAATTATATTACAAAATATATGAATACCATGAGAGGATGCATACTAACTACTGGGAAAAAATGATAATATGTTATTAGCTCTCACACAAGAAGGGTATCTTATATTTTTTTGGAAGAACTATAATCCTAATGCTGGAGAATTTAGAGACTATTGACATCACAAACTAAAATCTAGGCAAGTAGTGAATTTCCCCTATTCAATAATGGTTAATCCTCATAGGGATATAGTTAGAAAATAAATATACCTTGGATTACTATAGAATTAAACCAAGCACACATTATTTTGTGTTTCCATATTTTAATTTCATAAATGGGTTCCAAGTAGAGGCACAACCTCTGCTTCAGCCCCATTCTTTCAAAGACATAATCCAAGATAACTCCTCTATGGAAATAGGTTCAAAGAATTCTCACTTTAAACTATAGATTATTTGAATGTGGATGAGATGATTAAGAGCTACTTAGACCATGTCCTAAATTTTGCATTTAATGACCTTTGCATAACCCTTAAGCTCTTTCCAATTTGGTCGCTATTCACTAAGCAATGTCATTCCACAAAATTTTATCCTAGATGTTTTTTAAGTCGATTTACATTATTATGTAAAATTGTAAGTGGCTATGGATTGTGAAAGTTTAGAGGTAAGAATATTGTTTGTTTCCTTTGTTACCAAGAAAATGTTCATATTAAATTTTCTTTGAAGGAAATTCTAGAATCCTTGGAAGAAGTCCATGTATAAAAGGATTCATAGGTAGATTTGGAGGTTCTAGTTTCCTTGGCAATTGGTCTATGAAATTTCATGAAAAGAGGTCAAGGACATGGTTTTCAAGGTGAAAGTAGGCATGAAATTTGTATTTGAACGTTATAGTCAATTGTTTGAAAGTGGTGTTTTTAGTAGACAAACTTTAAACCCATATATTTATAATTTAATGAAATACTCAAGGAATTTATTGTAAGGATAAGAGTAGCATGGCCTCATTCAAGATGGTGAACTTTGTAGTGAAGGTAGCAACCGAAGTAGTTATTTTTTCACCTTTTGAGGTTGGGGAATGGGTTTGGTGTTTTAGAGTTGGAATTGGTTCAATTGAATGAACATAAAATAATCTTAAGATCAGATTTCTGAAACTTTCCAAAGCAGTTGTTTTTTCCGCATTAAATTTTTTTATGTTCTTGGATGGGACCAAGACATGTGGTTTTCCTATGATGAGTATAAACAAGTTGGGGAGGGTGTCAATAGTTTCAATTGTGAAGATGATTGAGGTAGTTATAGATCCCATGAACACAAATTTTTTCCACACAACAATAAGAATACCTATTTTTGGGTAAAGGAACCTTAAGTGTTCATGAAAGTGTCTCCCACATAGAAAATATGTTGGTAGCATTGGAGAATTTAACAAACATAGTGTTGGAAAAAGTTGTTCGATTGTGTTCTTTAGTGAAAGAGGGGAAGGATGTTGGAGGTAAGTTGAATCTTGTACTAGTAGAAGACGCAAGATTTTGTGACAAAGGAATTCTCCAAGGTGAATCCTATGGAATTAATGATTATACACAAGATAACAGAAGTCATAAGGATGCATTTTTTTCAATGGAAAACAAGATAACTATTGTGTATCAGTGATGCAAAGAGACATTCATTCAATATAAATATTACCTGGAAGANACAGAAGTCATAAGGATGCATTTTTTTCAATGGAAAACAAGATAACTATTGTGTATCAGTGATGCAAAGAGACATTCATTCAATATAAATATTACCTGGAATATGGTGGGTTAATTGAAGGAAGGGTATGTGAATCCAATCCCCTTATGGATGTGCTTCAACATTATATATACCAAGAAATTGAGGGTGTTATTGATGGTGTTTCAATTGTATAAAAAAACTTAGATGTGACAATCTTAGAGGTCACTAAGAAGGATCAATTTACTATTCACAATAAAGGGATGAGTAATTCTACTAAGATGTGAGTTAGGAGGGTACAAAATAATAAAAACATCCAATTATGGAACCTTTAGTGATTATGGACGTAGTGAATGATTTAACATACCTCGGTGAAGGCAAAGAATTGGAATATGTGGCTAGGTAGCGCATAGAGTGTTGTAAGGTTGTATGGAGTGAAGTCTACCAATTTCCCATATGCCTATTGAAAGAACCTTCAAAGCATTATAGGTTTAGAAATCTAGTTGATAAAACTTGTGGTGGTAGAAATCCTTGTTGGGCATCATCTTCTCTTCATTGAGGCTAGTTTACATGGATTTATACCCAAGGCTATACTAGTGGGAATTAAGGTTCCATTATATTGGTTCCTTGTATAAGTTTTTTGAGTTTGATAGGATGACTTAATAGTATTGAGGAATGTGTAGAGACATTTTCTTTATTGAACAATGTTATACAAGTAGACTGAAGTGTGAATGGAAGTGACTACTTTTGGAATGAAAAAGTGCATTCTCATGGTTTGGATATGATGGATGGATTAGATACCCAACTAGTTTTGGACATGGGGTCCGAGAGTGTACATAAGCATGGAATATTAGTCAAAGTATTGAAGAAGTAGAAAGTTTGGAGAAGTGCAAGATTTGATAGTTGAGTGGCCTTCTTGGTGAAGGTTCATTTGTAGAGGTAGAATCTGCATCTAGGAACTAATGTGCATCATAATTTGAGCATAAGCACTTAAATTAGTAGGATTTTGTAGAAAAGGAGAGTTACATGGAAATTCTAGTAGAAACATTTCTGAAATTGATAGATATAGAATTTGTCCCTCTACATAACTAGAAACCTTGAGAACAGCCCATAACTCCTCATGAAAACTGAAGGTAAACACCCTACGCAAACAGGGGGGTAACACAACATAAATCTCGTCTTCTATTATTATTGTTGTTTGCTTATATTTTTTATATTTTTCTAACATAACAATTGTCATCAACATACTGTAACATAAAACATCAACCATTGTAAAGAAACAGGGCATCATGACCAAGGAGTTCTAATATACAGTCAACAGTTCAAACTCAACTGTCATATAATGTTTACAAAATAGACCATATAAACAAATAATTCTAAAGTTATAGATTCTATATTATAAACTGAAAAATAAAAATAATTCTACCATTTGTTAAGTGTTAAACTTTTGGGTTACTCTGAAACTGTTTACACCAAGTTTGGGAATGAAATTTGGCATACATGGGGGATTTTCAGCCCTTGGATTGTATGAGAGGGATTGTAGCATGAAAGATGGTCCATGATGGTTATGCACACTTGTAATAGCTTACTCAAAGGATGCCAACCTTAGATGATCATTGGCTTAATGTTCTTCCCTGGGGCATTTCAGATCTCTTACTTGGATGGTGGGCCTACTGCATGATGGCCACATGGAGGATTCTCTTAGCGGGAGAATGCCCTACAGGATAGGAGGAACATTGTGAATTGTGGAGTAATAGAAGCCCTATATAGCATGTGGCAGCTTGTTTTTTTGCAGTGTTCCACGGGGACGTGCCTCCCAGGGTCGAGGGCTCGCCCCCTACGTTTCCCATGCCCCGGGGGCTGGAGGGATCCATGTGAGACGTTTATCGACACCCCATTTTCGATGAAACATGATGAAAAACAACTTGATGATGGGGGGGATTCTACACGCCCTCCCCCGAACATGGGGGGCTCCCACACGCCCCCCCCGAAATTTGATTTTTTTTAATAAAAAATTCAAAAACAAATAAAAAAATGAAATTTTAATTTTTAATTTAAAAATAAAACTAAATTTTTTTAACCTAGACTTACCTTTACCATTTGGAATTTACGGTTTACCCTTTTATTTTATCCTCCTCATTCTGAACCGGCCGCATCTCAATAGCGTGAGCTTCTCCTTGAGCTGTGAACCATCCGCTTGTGTGTTGGCTGGTGTGCTGAGAGCCCGTGAGGTTTGACCCTTCATCCTTGTGTTGAGAGCCCGTGATCACTATGGTGAGAGCTTGTGAGCAGTGAGCCATTGCTGTGACGATTTGCCAGAGTTGTGACTCGTGAGCCCATGAGCTATGGACGTGGATGAACTGGAGCAGGAGGCCGCATGACTGTGGACTGTGGACTGTGTTGAGACTCGAAAGGTATTTAAAATTTTAATTTATTTTAAACTAATTGGAGGAAATATAGTCCGTTATCTTAACATGGCATACATATAGTCAGTTACCTTGATATGGTTCTTATAATAGCTTTTAACAGTGGGATTGGTGAAGAAATCATCTTCTGGAGATTTTGTCCAGCATAGCTATCCCATTGTACATATTGAGCTTTTCCTCCAAAGTTCACATAATTGTTTGCCAGGCTAAGTATTAGTCACCACCTGAGCTTTTTCCCTGGCTGTGGAAAATCATGTAGGAAACTAAAGCCGCCCAAAAGCAATAGCTTTTTTACTCCTTTAGAGTAGCACTAAATCAATATTTTATCAGAGAATACCACTCCGCAGCAAAGAATTCCCTGCACAAGCAGATCTAGAAATGGTTTATAAATCCATCATCTGTGAATATAAGTATTATAGGAGTATTAATAAGTAGACAATTTGATAAAGGGATGGGAAGGGATGGACAGGGGGCTCTTTCCCTACCAGCAATGAAATGAAAGGAATTCCTTCTTTATAAGCTCCTAGGTAAAACAACACAGTGATATAAACACTTGTAAAATTGTCTTCATCAATGGATACCCTCAATTTATCATCTTTTTTAAGCGAGAATTTGCTGTTTTAAGCAAAATGGTTACACAGTCAATTATGCAGATCAGCAGTAGTCAATGTTGAAGTAGATGTTGCAGTCAGTTTTGTTTTTAAGGGGGAATAATTTTTGGCATCAATGAAGGCAGGCGGTAGGGGCTTATTAGGTGTAGGTGGCTTATAAGTTCACATAATTGTTTGCTAGGCTAAGTATTAGTATGAGACCATACTTGTTGGCCTCAGAGACCACAAAGTACGGGGCCTTCATTACAAAACAGAGAAAGCAAAACAACCACCACAAACAGAAAAACAAACAATGTCAGCAGATCCAGCCACCCAAATACAAAAAACAAACAATGCCAGCAGATCTAGGGCCCATGCATGAACCTGAAAGACTTGTTCATCATATACACCAGGAGAAGTCTGCAATGCCTTGTACTGGCCATCATTGAAAGCCCAAGTCCTGGCAACATTGAGCCCATGAGCTGCAGCTTCTTCAAAAACAGAGGTAACCTTATTCCTCTATGCTGTATCTGTTGCCATAGTCATCAACCAGTAAGAGTTGAACCCATTGACAAACAGAGCATTCCCATTGACAGAAAAATGGGTGCCCTCTGTCTTCACATACCCACTTCCTCCTGCTGCAACTTGATGAAGAAAACTAAGAAAGAACAGACAAGGAAGAGCCCAAAATCTCATCTACCTACCACTACCCATTTGATAAAAATAACTCCACTGACCTCAGAAAACAATATAGATTCCCAAAGTTATAGGTCAAAACTATTGAACGAGGCTCTTTGCATTGAATATCTCCAAACACTGAAAATATATGACAGCCTAGAGCAATAGAGAAGGTGATATAGAGTTAAAGATTTGAGAAATTAGTGGCACTTGGCATGTGAAGTTGATAATGGTGCAGAGGAGCTGAAAGACGAAGCTAAGTTTTGGGGACCCAGAGAACAACGTCTGAGGATGGTAGAACAAATTTCATGAATGCTCACATGGGGATGTGACTTTATGCCACTGTTCAACCTGTCAGGATTGATCTCCATAGGGAATGGAGAATATAACTTTATAGGAAACACCAAAACCAAACTGAAAATGGATATGAGGAGGGAAATAATGAAAATGGGTATTTCCCACTGGGTACTCAGACATCTTCATCTCCCAAGTTGTTTGGTGATCATATGTAAATTATGGTGGTATAAATCCTTGTTGGGCATCATCTTCTCTTCATTGAGGCTAATTTACATGAACATACCTCCTTCACATAGCAACAATGCAGCCTCCTTGAGTCCTTCACATGGAAAAAACACAGCCAATTAAACACTACAATGTGAACTCAGCCTCTTTAACAGACTGAGCTCACCCTTCATACCAATTTTTTGAGCAAGAAACAAATCCCATCGAAAGTTGAATTTCCAATTTGGGTTTCTAGGGAAAAAATCTCTATTTTCTATGGCGTATTCAATTTCTATGTGATTGTATGGATCTTTTTTATTGTTTCTGCTTAGCTGTTAATTAATTCCTCCACCATCAAATTTATTTTTGGGTTAATTCATATGTATGTTAACCATCTCCTTGAAGTCGCTGATGGGAATCATTGCTAGTGCATTTGTAAATTCACTACATCATTGAAAAATTACTCCCAAGCATATCATTTCCAAGTTAATTAAATTGATCTTCCTGATAATTGTGTAGTATGCCATTGGTTTTGCATTCTCCAACAGCTATCATATGGTTAACCCTTTCCATGAAGCAAAACATCCCCAAATTGTACATTGTAGTAATTCCACACAGACACCCGCATGGTAACAAAAATGAATCCACAGTCTAGTGATCACGGTTTATGAGAAACATTGACAAAATAAGCCTTCATATCATCACCTACAGCTAGTCCATTTGAATAAGAATTTGGTCAACAATATTCTAGTTTGTTTGGTTGTTGTTTATTACTTAGTACAATTACCTTGAAAACAGTTCAACAACATTACCTTGTCATTCACTTGTGAACAATGACATTGAGGGAAGCATTGATATGCATGTTATGGCTTAAATGACCTTGTAGGCTTGCAGTGATTCCCATACAAGAGTGCTGGGATTCACTCATCTTGGCCTAACTGAGTCAGCCTTTTTATGCTTGTATTTTCTAAGGGTACAAAACTAGTTTAAGAGTGTTGTCTATGCACAGTCAGAACACAGGCTATTATACTCAGCTGAGAACAAAGTGCCATTCACCTTATTATTGTCTGTTTATGATTGGCACTCGTTAGAAGTACTAGTTTGAACATTAGACAACAATGAACAAGCCCAAAGACAAAGTTCTCAGAACCATTCCTATATGCATGTTGGTAAGTAGTAGCAGAGAAGTTTGCACTAAAAATTGCACCAAGAAAGAGAACAAAAATTATTTTCCATAGAAGATCCATATTGGTGAAATGATTGGGTTACTTGTTGCACTTGAGCACCTTAAGACAAACGTACATATATTCTGGTGGTATAATTACACCCTTTTATTAATAAAATTCACTGTTCATGAGTATAGATATCAGCCACAATGTTATTCA
>LPNX010599250.1:92618-126810 GCA_001517045.1 Pseudotsuga menziesii | reverse complement strand
CAAACACAGTAGAGGGTAGTTCAATGTACCACTTTGCTGTGACACTAGTCAGAGTTCTTTGGAAAAATCTCAACTGAATGGTGTCAACGTTCAGTGAGTTGGAAGAGCACCACAAGTGAAAAGTGGTGATATGAGCCCCTGGGTCTTCACCAAATTTTCCTTCTAATTTTGGAATATCCAAGGGTAACTTTGTAGGGATAGGTGTAGGTGGCATCATGTCTCACCGGGTCATTCATTAACTTGGAGAAATATAGCAAATTCAAATTTTCTTGGAAAGGAAGCTTGGGTCTAACCGGAGCTTGAAAAGTACCAGCTGGGAAGTAGGACTTTCCCTTGGTTCCCAAATGTAAAAATAGTGTTTTCCCCAGCTACCAGTTGTGAAGTAGTCAGACTACTTTGAAAAGGATTCCACCCATAAGCTAGTGGATTATTCATATGTGGTGCATTGTATGTGGTTTGAGCTGCTCCAGTTGAAACTGGATTTTGGAAAACAAGAGCAGGTATCCCTCTGCTAAAAATAGAGAAAGGAGAGCTTGTGAAAGGAGCTGAAACCGGAATTTGAAAATATTGACCATATGGGTTAGTGTTTCCAAATTGCACCCCTACATAAGTAGGTGTGGGGCCTACATATGGAGTGGATGGGGGAATGTGCCCCACATTCCAAGGAAAACCCTGGAAAAATTAAGAGGATCCAACAGGACCACTCCGAGTAGTGTGTGAAAAAGAAGGTGAAGCATAAGGTACCCTTGAAATACCATGTAACCTCCCCACCATAAGTACCTACCACATTTGTGGAAGTCGGTGGTTGAACCACCTGACGAGCTGGAGTTAAGGGGGTAGCAAGTATACTTGTTCTAGGAGTACCAACCGGGGGAGGTTGCATTCCTTCAACTGGAATAGCTGAGATGGGGGTAGAAAGAATTTCTCCTGCACTAGACATTAGTTTGCTCATAAGAACACCAATCACAAGTGAATTGAAAAGACAAACCTAGACAATCACAGGATCATTTAGGTCAGTAAGAGGTGAATTAAATTTTCTTACAAACTCGTCATCCTGAAAGTATTCTATCTCTACTATGGTTTTATCAACCTGGTTTTTCCTAAGTTTTGGTTCACCCAAAACTTCACTAATTCCTATCAGTTCAAAGGAACCGTCTGTGTCTAATCTCCACCTTTGGAGTGGCGCTGGAGGCTCCACTGTAGTAAATGGAGGAAGTTTTTGCAACCTTCTTGACCTTTTGAGAGGTTGGTCCTCCATGATTGAAAGTTTGAATCAATAAATCACACACCCTAAGGTCAGATAAACACAAAAAAACCACATAGTAGTCACTACAAAATTTTCTAAAGTCACAGCATACACAAGGGGTAAAGATATGCTTTCCAGAACAAGGATGAGATATAGTTACTTGGCATCCTTGTATATGTTCTTAGGAATAAGTGGAGGAATCACCCACCACCCTCCCACACCTTCTAGTAGGGTTACCTTCCAAGCCCGTCCAAGGTGAACCAGAAATAACCTTCCGGTGTACCTAGGTATGAACTCTAGATGTCAAAGAGACTAAAGGCTACCTCAACTATACTGATAGTTTGGGGGGACAATCGCAATCCTGGTTCATACGCATGGGCAGGGTAGCAAATCCTGAAACCCTATCAACACCAGGCACCGCATGAGGCCGGGTGGGTGGTATTGACAGAAGTCCCTAGATGCGCAAAAACCTTGGTATACGCTTTGACAAGGAATCAGAGGGTTATCTCCTCAGTACAAGCCTCCATGTGGCCTCATGCTTAACTCTTGTTTGAGAGGAGCTTCCCATATACAATCAACATAGAAGAGGTTTTACCTATCGATTGGACAACTACGTCTTAATTTAAACACTTGTGGAGAGTTTAAACTCCCTATTCCACAAGTCTAGACTAATCTAGTTGGTGTATGAGCCTATAAAATAAAACTTACTAATAATTTTTAAATTATATCGTTCATTTTAAAGGTTGTTCTTAGTCCGAAGGTAGATGGCATGAAAGACCGTGATGTTATATACTCGATAAGAAAAAGTAAAATGATGTATAAAGAAAATTCCAAAGCAAATTGCAACTACTTACACCAAATTTCTTTTCTTTTTGCAAATATAAGCTAATGAAATTGAAAACTAAGTACTAGAAACTAAGACTTGTTATAATTTTTGAAAATTTACTTGAAAAATACTAAAAAGAAAATGACTAAATGCAACTAAAAGCACAAGTATAAAATGTTTTTTCTTCACTTTTTCAAATTCTTCAAAAACTACAATGCAACTAAATGCAAATTCTTTGAACAAGTTTAAAAAATCAGAGCATATAACAAGTAAAATGAAGTATGAAGGACCCAAAATAACCAACTTCAACCAATCAAGAAGAAGACTCGAAAAAAACCTAACTTGGGGAAACTATTGAACTCAAAAAGTACACTAGATTCACAAAAGAACAAATGCCAAAATGCTACTACAAAATGCAGTACAGAGTATAAAGTATCCAAAGCCCTGATCACTAACCCAGACACAAGGCACCGAACTTATCAACCAAGCAGGAGGACCAAATTCAAATCACTAGATGAAAGAAAATTCAAACAAAGAAAGTTCAAAGGCTTGAAAACAAGCAAAAAGTGTGACATGCAAGAATTTAGACTCACAGAGTCATGCCAACAACATAATACCCCCAAGCAAACAAAAAATCAAACAAGACAGGGACAAGAAAACCCTACCCAAATTTTATGCTGCTATAGGATGCGTGTTGTTCAGGACATTACACCCTTGTAACCTAGGGTCTGGGGTTACCAACTTACTATTAGACTTGCAGACAATTAGATTTTATAGAAACTGGAATGAGAATAGGAAGATCTCTTGGTTTACCCAGTTTATGATGGTTAATCCAAGCTTGGTTTTCTCTCGCTCCAATCCTTTCCAAAGCTTCAAGGGATGCTTCTCTTCACCTGCAAAGAGTCAATTATTCAAGCAATATCTCACATATATATAAATCAGAGGTTAGAATAAAAGCATATTAATAACATCATTGAACATATTCATTAAACCAATATACATGAGACAAGTACAATACAAGATTGGAAGAAGAATTCTCTTTATTAACAAAAGGTGAATAGGTAAGAATACAACCCATCTTCTGACACAAGGAATCCTCTGCAACTGAGGACTCTGAGTTCTGTTGCTCCAAGAATCTAAAGGTATACCACTAGCATAACTTTTCTCTTCAAAAATTAATTCATTAGCCCTATCCCAAGGCCTCTATTTATACTTTGGAAATAGAGAGGTTTCGAAGGTTAGGATGGTTGAGATGGTTGGGATAGTTATGGATTAGGGCCCAATTAATCTCATATAATCATGATTTATATTTTTTAAGGTCGAATTAAGGTATACGCAAGTATTAATATAGGAAACTCATGTATGATACGCGTGTTTCTCAAAGGGAACTTGCATATGCAAGGTATACGCAAGTTGCAATGCACATACACGCATATGATACATGAGTTGCAATGCACATAGTCGCGTATGCAACCTGAAAATTAGAATAAAAATATATAAGGCTGGTTTGAGGATAATGCATCAAAGGTCATGCACATCTATAGTGTTTTGGCCACTTCAATCCAAATTGTCCTTTTGTGTACTGACATGATGAATGTCAGCGCTCGGATGGAGAAGTGCCATTTTGGCTAATAACAATGCGTTGCACTAGTCTTTCTTGTTTCCTTTGCACAGTATGTTAATGTAGGTTTTTCTTGTCCTTGAGTTTTACTTGAAGCTTTTTATCTGCTTCGTTAATGGAAAAGTGGCCACCATTACAACGTCGACCTTTATGGTTTGTCATGGGTTATGAAGGGAAGGCATTCCTTCTTCGAGCTTTAGCAGAGGCTTTGCAGCCTACTTAGTTTAACCAGGTAAGAGAAGAAAAATCCTCCAATATCATTTTGCAAGTTCGATTTTTTTAAGAGTTTAAAGTAAATGAAAAATTTAACTTAAAGTAAATACAGAGTTGAAAGTAAATGCATGCATAGGATAAATAAGGGGAAAATGGAGGAGCATTCCCTGGCCTTCTCTGCATTCATTAGAGGTGAGTTTTATCCTCACTCTGTAAGTTTTATAAAATATTTACTTCGCTTATGAAAGGGGTTTTATAATTTTGAAATCTTATATGCAGATGGAGTTAGGTAGCTTAATGAAGATTCAGATGAGCCTAGATTCATCCTCATGGCCCATAAATTGTTTGGTAGGGTAAGGGTTTATACAATAATGCTTTCCTTATTCATTATACTTGTTACAGTTTACAATACATAGTTTTTAACCATGTGTAAGTGTGGAATACATGTCTTTAAGCCTGGCTCGGTGAGAGCAACGACGGGGTCACCTCCTCTTGGGCATCCTTCTCTTTACAGAGGTGATGGTTTTATCCAGCTTAGTTTGAATTATAGGAATATCTTCTTTAACCTGCTAGAAAAAATACTAATGCCACTTAGTTGTTTGTATGAATGTATCTACTGGTGCAGTTAATGGCTTGGTCTGCACGATGGATTCACCAATAGTCAATAAGGTAAGACTCTTGTAGATTAAGGGTTACAATGGTTTCCCATTGGTTCGTAGTCCAAAAATGGATAGGGATTTCACAGCCATTGTGAAGATAATTTTTATTTTTCTGTTTAAAACAAACCCTTATGGGTCTATACTTGGATTTACTAGCTTATAGTGTCGATTTTCAACCTCCAATGTGCTTAATTTTCCATCCTATTCAGATGTACATTGCATTTTTAATTCTAAATTGTGGATGCCAATAGATTGGATTATGGCCACGATAATGTTGACAGCTGGAAAACTTGGTTAAAATAGGATTTATAATTTTATTTCAACATGTTAAATGAACAAGTGGATTTTGAGTTACACTTAGATTTCACGATCCTGTTATTTGATTAAATTCTTTATCAGTTCGATCTAACCTCGAGTATGGATTCCTGAGTTCAGAGACTGCTCGTTTGTATTATGTTATTGATTTGAGAAAATATTTACTCAACGATTTTATCTAGATCTGTTTAATGTTGGGTTTATAATGCAGATCTGTGAGCTGGACATGTGTTAATTAACTTGTAAAAGATTATGTTGGAATATTTAGATTGGTCCCAACAGGTATGAAAACCAAACTAAGAGAGGCCATATACTGATTAATGTTGATTTAAACATAGATCTCAAGATTTGCGATCTAGTTTATTATTAAGAGAAGAAGCCTTTTGGCTATACTTTGTATATCTATGAATAGTTTGTGTGACTATTTGCAATCTTTTCGTTTAGTGATTATATTCTTTAACTTCTCGTTGGGGTTAGCCGACTTGTTGGTTTACTCGTGATTCCTTCTTTAAATCCTTTTGTTAGCTACGGTAATGGGATATGGCCATAACTAATATGTACTGTCAAAATAGATATTAAGTTGAAAGAAGATATAAATTAATAAAAACATGGAACAAAAATAAAATCTGTGTGGACAACTTCGTCTCCTGGGGGTATACGATTAGTTTAATATGACTTATATCTATATAAATTTAAAATGCATTGAAAAAGATAAGTAGAAATATTTTAAAGTATTGAAAATATCTATGGTTTGCGCATTGCTTTGATTGACCGAGTACTAGGTTGGTTGATTGTGATACATTCGTTTAGATCCTTTTCTTGTTCTAAAATTAGATCCACCCTAATCCGAGTATGGAATCCAAAACATAGAGTAGTTGAAAAATGTATATAATATATATACAATTATTTTTAAACTAAGATAATAAGTTTTGTGATTATTTTATATTACCTAAATGCATAACAATTTACACTAAAAATAACATGGAAAAAGGAAAAAGGTTAGGAACCGATATATAGTTTAATTCTAAATTTTAAATGTATTTACGATTCAAATCTATACTCAGTCTATAATTTATCAATACTAAACCGATAAGAAATTGAGTAGGGAACCTGACACCAATGTTAGGAAAACATAACTGAAGCTGTCATTCCTCCCAGTTAACTCCTAGAGCGGCCAAGTCTTACTTGCTCCATAACCCCCAATCATTTTTGCTGAACCACAAGGATAAAATCTGATGAATGCACCATCTCTTTGCAGCAACAAATAAATTCCCTATCCATCACTAGTCTCCCTCTTGCTTGATGGACATACTATTTTATAGTATTTTTCATAGGACTTGGTCATTTATGAGCCTCCTACTCTTTAGCACTCCATAAGGAGTCTTGAACTGATTTTGGGGAAGATGCCTCCTACATCACTTGAGTTCTCACTCAGCAGCTCTCGCCACTTGTCTTTTCCCCTTTTGGATCATCAAACACTCTTTCAACAACTACTTCATTTCTGATTCCTCTCACTATTTTAATTATTAATTAAAAATAATCCATTACATTCATTTTGACTTTCTTGTCAAAATATATAAAAAAAATATTCCAAGTAATAATAAATTACAATTATTTGTTGTATTACATACACCTCCCCTTAAAGGATAACACCATTCTCGATGTTATTATTTTTCTGTCTTTATTCTTCCATTATTTCATCTTGAAATATAATCAGATATGCCTCCCACATATTACTCTCTAATTCCCAAGTGGACTCCTATGGAATTAGGTTCTTCCATTGCACCTTGACTTTTTCGATGGTACGTTTTTGGAGTAAAAGTTCTCTCTTGTCGATAATACACTCTAGTTCCACCTGAAACTCTCCTTTGGGTTCCACCCGTATAACATTCCATACAATCACATGAGTAGCATCATGAACACATTTCTTCATAATGGAACCATGAAAAACTTTGTGTACTTTTATTATAGGTGGTAATTCTAACTGATATGCCACCTGTCCAAATTTTGCCAAACTTTCAAATGGACCGTAATACCTCGGTGCCAACTTTGAGTATTTTCCCAATACTAGGGATATTTTCTTGGGTTTTACCTTTATGTACACATGTTATCCTACCTGGAACTCTCAAGGAGTTCTTTTCATGTCCGCATAACTCTTTTTCTTGTCTTGGGAAACCTTCAAATTTTGTTGTACCCATTTCACCATTAGTTCCATATTTTTCAATAATTCAGGTCCTAACATTAATCTGTCAATGAGACTACTCCAAGAAATTGGAGTGTTGTCCATACAGAATTTTGAAGGGACTCATTCCAGCTGAAACTTGGAAGTGATTGTTATACACAAATTCTACTAAGTGCAAGTAATATTCCCACTTACCAGGTTTATACATTACGTACATTCTAAGCATTTCTTTTAGAATTTGGTTTATGCTTTCAGTTTGTCCGCCAGTTTGATGATGATATGCACTGTTCAAATTTAATTGTGTGCCTAGTCCTTTAAACAAGGATTTCCGAAAATTTCCTATAAATTTACATCTCTATCTGAGATTACTACTCTAGGTACACCGTGCAATTTGAAAATTTCTTTCATAAATATATCAACAATGTTAACAACCTTATAATTAGATTTTACTAGAATAAAGTGAGTTGCTTTACTTAATTTATCCACTACGACCATGATTGAGTCATGTTGTTTAACATTCTTAGGTAAACCTGTTATGAAATCCAAGCTGATCACTTTCCATTTCCATTATGGAATGGGTAATGGCCGCAATAATCATGCTGGATGTTGTTGTTCAGCCTTTACCTATTGAAATTCAATGCAACTTGCTAAATATTACGCTACTTTTTTCACATTAGGAAAAAATAAATATTTTCTTTTCATAGTAATCATTTTCTGATATCCAATGTGTCCTAAATAAGGTCGTTTATGTAATTTGTCCATAATAGTTAATTTAATATCCACTGAATTAGGTATATATAATCTACATTGTTGTAGTAATAACCCTGTTCTGTTCATACTAAGATATGTTTTTATTTGATTCCTTTCATTTTTTGTGGTCTTTTCTTTTGGGTTTTGGTACTCTTTATCAAAAGTTTATGCATTTAAAACTTTATTTTCTAAATTTGATTCATAGGTGTTTCTTACATATAGAAGGTTTGCGTGACGACTTGAAGCATATGCAAGTTTATTCTCTTTTCCTTTTATATGTTTTATTTCAAAATCATATTCTCTTAGAAATGAAAACCACCTAGCTTGTCTAGCATTAATGTTATGTTGACCAAACAAGTATTTTAAACTCATATTATCCGTCATTAATAAGAATCTTCTTCTGATCATGTAGTGTCACCACATTTTTAGTGCATGTATGATGGTATATAGTTCTAGGTCACAAGTAGCATAATTCTTCTCATGTTCTTTTAACTTCCTATGATATGGTTTTCTTGGATAAGTACTCCGCCTAAACCTTATTTACATGTGTCGGTGCATACGATAAAATCTCTAAAATGATCAACAATTTTTAAGATAGGAGTTGTGGTTAACAAATGTTTTAATTTATTAAAACTTTTAGTACATTTTTCACTCCAATCAAATTTCTTACCTTTCTTATGTAAGGACTTTATGGGGTATTCTATCATAGAGAATCCTTCAATGAATTTCCGGTAGTAGCCAGTAATCCCTATAAATGATATTATGTTGGTCACATTCTTTGGAACATGCCATTGAGTGATATCCTTAATATTATCAGTATCGAATGATATACCATCTTTAGACACCGTGTGCCCTAGATATTGAATTTTGTCTTTAAAGAAGTTACACTTGCTAAACTTAGCAAATAGTTGTTGTTCTCTTAACACTTGAAAAATTATTTTGAAGTGTTCTTCATGCTCTTGTTTATTTTTAGAGTAGACCAATATTTCTTCGATAAAGACGGCTACATATTTATCTAATTATTTTCTTAAGATACTATTCATTAAAGACACAAAAGATGTTGGGGCGTTTATTAACCCAAAGGGAATTACAACAAACTTGTAATGACCGGATCTGGTTCTAAAAATAGTTTTAAATATGTCTTCGTCCTTGATCCGTACCTGATGGTACCCATATCTTAAATATATTTTTTAGAATATGGTTTCCCCTTGAAACTGATCGAATAGATTATCAATTCGGCGCAAAGGATATCAATTTTTAATAGTCATTTTGTTTATTTGTTGATAATCTATACACAGTATTAGAGTGTCATCCTTTTTCTTTACAAATAAAACTAGTGCTCCCCAAGGGGAAACACTAGGTTGAATGTACTTTTTATCAATTAGTTCCTGTATTTGTGATTTAAGTTCAATAAGCTCTACTCTATTATTTTGATAGGGAGCCTTTTATGCTAGTACCGCCCTTAGTACCAAATCAATCATAAAGTCTATATCCCTTTCGGAGGTAGTATGGGAACTTCTTCCGGAAATATGTCTTTAAAATATTTTAAAATTGGTATATCCTCTATTTTAAGCTGATTATCTTTCTCTTTTTCATCCATTACGTAGATTGTAAAAAAATTTCATCCCTTACGCATGAAAATTTTCCCCGGTAAGGCAGAGATTTCTCTTATGGTAACCTTTCTGGGAATTTTTTACAATAATGGTATTACCTTTATCATCCAAACATGATAAATTTTTATCATAGCAGTTTAACATAAATCTATGTTTCTCTAACTAGTCCATTCCTATCAGCAAATCATAAGAACCTAACGGTAAGATATTTAAATCAACATGTGTCTTCAAGTCATTCATAATAAATTCATAGTTTCTCACATAACTGGTGACCTTCCGTTTTGTGCCTGTAGCAAGTTGTACTAGCCAATATTTTTCAAACTTATCCTGCTGTAATTTATATAATTCTACAATTCTAGGTGATACATAACTTAGACTTGCACCTGGATCAATCAATATAGAAATAGGTTTGTCTTTTATCATACCTTTTATTTCAACCATTGATGTTTGATTGTCTGCTTACTGGTTCTTCAATGTTGCACTAATTTTGGGCATGATTTTTGCCATATCCCCCAGTGTATTAGCTTCTTGAATTGAGTGGACATTATTACAAATTTTCTTTATTATGGGGAAATCTTTAAAGTAATGTGGCTCACTACATTCCCAACATTTTAGTGGTTCCCTCTGTGCAGTATTTTTATTGAAGGAATTGGGTGGTTCCCTTTCTTTTGCTGCAGGATTCAATGGCTTAACATTTTTATAATTATTCCCTTGATACCCTTGGTAGTTATTCCCAATGTTCTTATAAAACTTAGTATTTTTATTTTTTTGGATCAAAGTTTTCACGTCTTTTAGTTTTCCAGTTAGGTATGGTTTCCCTTTTATTCTTATTCTGATCATAGTAGAAGTTTTCTTTTCTCATTACCTCTTCCAGAGTTTTTGGATTATCGTACTCAATTCCCTCTTTGAACATAAGAGGTAAACAAATGAGGAAATGCTGTATTTTTGGTTTCTCATCAATGATATAAGTTAGGATAAAATAATTTAATAGACAGTTCGTACAAGGGAGGATTATAAATCCTAACACCCTTGCGATCCTAACTTGGACAACTATGGGCCCTGCAAACAAGGCCAAAAGTCAACCATATACAATCTAAAAGATAAACAATGCTCCTTAATAAACCGAGGAAATAGGGGAAAAACTCATGGTAAAAAAACCCCGCAAAATAAGTCGAGAACAGGAAAATACAAGCTATCTTTAGAAGAAAGAATCTTTCTCAGAAAAATAACTTGTCAAAAACACTGCTGCAGATTTGTAGCTCTATGCAGCAGCATGGTACTTTTGTGCAACAACATCCTGAATATGTGCATGTGAACATCTCAATGTATTTATGAAATGATGAATCTATGTGTTTCTTCTATATGCTAAAGGTAGATAATGATTAAGTTTCTTCTTCTGTGGGCTAAGTAGCTAATCATTCTTTATCATCAAGTAGCACTAACCTGGAATTTTGATGCACCACTATGTAGGGAGCTAATATGTGAGAGAGTGCAACATGCTCATTCTGATATTGGGACCTAGTTCTCCTTCTGTCTTTTGGATTTCCAGCACCATCCCCAGCTGCATCAATGAGCTTTTGAGCCCATCTAGGCTTAGGCCTTTGTTTTGGAATGGATGTTGGATATGGATCTAGAATCTCACGAGGTTCAACCTCAATAACAGGATCATACTGGTATTGATCCTCTTCATCTGAATCTGAACATGTAACAAATAATCATCATAAAAAATGGGAGGAAGAGTGTTTATACCTTCTTGTGCTTTGGATGGTGGTGCATCATACACCTGATCTTCTTCAAACTGAACACTCCGCTCAATGAAGCATTTCCTAGTTGCAACCTCCATCAACTTGTATGCTTTTCCCTCTTCTGCATACCCTAGTAAAATGCATTCACTACTTTGGGATTGGAATTCCTTCCTCTTGTCAAGTGGTATTCTAGTCCAAGCTTTGGAACCAAAAACTCTCAAATGAGAGACATTAGGCTTATACCCATGCAATGCTTCGAATGGAGTGGCCTCAACCAGTGATTTATGAGGCACACTGTTATGGAAATATGAAGCACAATTTACAGCTTCTGCCCAAAGAGAAGGAGGGATATTCTTACCATGAAGAAGGGATGTTTCCATCTCCTTTAGTGATATGTTCTTCCTCTCAACCACACCATTTTGGTGTGGCATGTATGGAATTGAGTGTTCCATTCGAATCCCCTCTAATTTACAGAAATACTAAAAGTATCTTTTGATGTACTCTCCTCCTTTATAATATCTTATGGACTTAATTTTATTACTGAAACTATTCTCATCCATAGCTTTAAAAACATGAAAAATATAAAAAAATTTTGATTTCTGTTTCATAAAGTAGATCCAGCAGTACCTAGAACAATCATTAATAAAGGTGAGGAAATACCTGCAACCATTAATGGAGTTTGTGGGAATAGGTCCAGCTACATCACTATGTATCAAATCGAGTATAGAGGTAGATCTATGTGTCTTCCAAACTTCATACCTCTTCTCTGGATGCTTACCTACAAAGCAACCAGAACATATTCCATCACAAGTTTGGATGGGAGGAAAACCTTCAACCATTTTATCATTATGGAGTTGTTGGAGATATTTGAAATTGAGATGGCCAAATATCTCATGCCAAATATTACTAGTGTTGTTAGCATGAGACAATAAATATGTAGGAGGTGAGATAGGTAAAAAATGTGAGAACTCATAAGCTTTAGTAGAATAATTTGCAATACCTTTCGCTATGATTTTCCCATGAGCTTTTCTGTGATCTCAACTGAATCTGAGTTGAATGTAACTCTCTTGGGAGAGCCTGTATGGGTCATTTGACAAACAAACAACAAATTAGCTGCAAGGAAGGGAACATAGAGAAAAATTTTCAACTCACCATGCTTGGATTTGACTGAGCCTCTTCCTTCTGCTGGAATTTGGGAATCATCTCCCATGTGAATATTAGGACCTTTTGATAGTGTGAGGGTAGAGAAAGATTCTTTGGAGGAAGCCATGTGGTTGGATGCTCCAGAATTATTGATCAAGGATATCCTTCAAGGCATGGCACCTTTCATCATCTTCTGTCTATAGTCCTTAATCAGGGTTCTTTTCTCTTTGTGGGAGACCAATGTTATTCTACTTGAGGAGGGAAGTCAGCTGGTCAAATTGCTTCTTCATGCAAGAGTCTTCTGGATGAAAAACCCTCATACAATAGGGACACATATTCTTTTCTAACTTCTTCTTCTTATTAGAGCCCGAAGGTCCTTCAAAAGTCTTCTAAATTCTCTTTAGTCTTTGAATCAACTGATTTAGGCTCCATCCCCTTATATTTCCCTTTAGCTTGCACTTTGTTAGAGTTTGTCACTAGGAGAGATTGATCTTTGGAAGTCTTGATGACTCCCATATGGATCAAATTCTCTTACTCCTGTGTTAAGGACTCGACAAAGGAATCAAGTGAGGGCATATTCCAATTGGGAATGGAATCCCTTTCAGAATGGAAGATTGAGACAAATACAGAATAATCAGAGCCTAGTTTGCTGAGTATGGAGATCACATGCTCTTCATCCTTTCTTTCTATTTCGCACTGTCTGCATTGGAGTGTAAGGAACTTGAATTTAGTAAAGAATTTCTGAATGGTCTCGAAATTGCTGGGATGTAAGGCTACCAACTCATTCTCCAGAATGTGTCCTCGAAGCTCATATTGATTTTCAAGCAAGACTTCAAGATTCTCCCAAGCTTCCCTGGGAGTCCTCAAACCTTCAAGGTAAAAGAGGATATATCTGGATATGTGAGTACATATGTAACCAAAAGCTTCATCTAAGTGGTTCAAAAAATTGTTTCTCTCAGCTAGATGATGGGGATCAACCTCCCTTCCAAGTATTATCCTGAAGTATCCCTGCTTGTGCAAGGCTAATTGCATATTTTCCCTCTAATCAACATAATTGAAGGGTGTTATTATTCAAGGTGTAGAAGGTTGAGAATCCATAACTCTCCTGCTGGAAAAGACAATATCTTCACACAAGCTATGTAGCACATGTAGAAATTTCACTAAAAACCAAAATCATTCGAAATATGTTAGAATCAAGCCTTCCCTCTCGACATGAACACTTTCTTAGGGTCCTTCATGCCTGTAATGCCACTCTGAATAAATTCAGAGGAAGCAAGGCACTCTTTACGGGAATTCTGTGGAAGCCCAACTGCTTCTGGTGTTCAATGGAGAGTAGATAGACTTGAAGCTTGCTTGATATGGCTCTGATACAATGTTAGAATTACTGCGCCATTTATATCATCAAGCAATGAGTGCAATCAGACTATTGATTATTGATGCAGTGAATAGGAATCAATTATACAAACTGAACAAATCAAATCTCACAGGAAACAGACAAGTATTGCTTAGAGAATTACAATATTATCTTCATTACATAATCCGGTGTTACAATAGTGTCACATAGGAAAGAATTCGGATCATTAGGGATGAATTCGAATCTACCAACTAGATGTGAATATATATGATTGCATGGCTAACCAAATATGTCTAAATCACTATCAGAGTCCAAGTGGTTAACTCCGTCTGTCTAGTCCATTCAAAAAATCAGTTATAATCAGTCTAACCAGTCTAACTGCAAGTGGTAGATGAGAAAAGGCACCTCCCCACATGCAACCATGCATAAATAGAACTACCTGAACTAAAAGTGAACTAACTGAATGTAACTGAGGAATAACTAAGCTTAACTAGTAACCAACTACTAGTAGCTGAAGGAGGTTGGTACAAGGACTCCTAGTGGCTCCTAAAATGTAGGGATTGGTCTCATAGGCACGTAAACTGATGCATGCAAGTGCAGTCAGTGGTAGTTAGCCTCAATCAGTGTTCCCCACACTCTAGTGACTGGTACATGTGGCCCCATTAGGCCAAGTTGATCCAATGGTACTAGTGGACCCAATAATAATAAAATGACTCCTAAGTTAGGATAAAATAATCTAATAGAAAATTCAGACAAGGGAGGATTATAAATCCTAACTCTTTTTAGGTGTGAATTCAAAATTAGTTTATGTTCAAGATTCATGTTGCTTCATGGATGGATGAAACCCTAGGGAGGAGTGACGATATGGGTAAGGAGTTGTGTCTTCTGTGTTTAGGGTTGATGATTGCTAGCAGTCTCGACTTGTATGTTTGATCCTTTGTTTATTCTCACAGATGGTAATGGGCATGATTTCCATAATTAGTGGCATGTTGTCTTCTTTTTTTGGGCTTCTATGTACTTTCGATCTCATGTCAGGGGTTTTCTATGAAGTTCTAGGGCTGTGGATTTCTATTTTTTTTTGATAAGAGTTTAGTTTGTTGTTTAGATGAACCTAGTACCCACTAGTATAAAAGATGGGAATTATAGTACAATACTGGTGGGTTGGATGTAAGTATCCCTCATGCGTGGTCCTAGGTGTGTCTTCTTGTTTATACAAGAGGTTTTTTAGACATTTTCTATTTTTTAGTTTCAGGTTTTCTTATGGCGGGTTAGGATTTTGTCGGAGTTCACACTAACCCTAATGAGTGGGTTTGTTATGTTAAAAATAATCTTGTGCCATTAGATGCAGTTCCCCTAGTCTTGGACATGTCTTCGGGTGGGGAGCCTCTATGGTGTAGTGGGTTGGATGACGTATCCACCATGGAAGAGGTATTTTGGAATCTGGTATGTGGAAATTAGTTTGACACCGAGTTGATTGTGGAGAAGGATACCAGGGTTTCTGGTTCATCGAGGTTCCAAAGAAGACATAATCACATTTTTGAAAAGTTCAAGAGATATCGACCGGTGTGTGTCCTTGAAAAGGACATAACGATGGATATGGTGTCATATTTATCTCAACGGGAATTGGCAAGAAAGTTTGAGTACTTGAAACTTAGTCATCCGACTATCCTTACCTGGATCAAAGAATCCTATAAGACATTAATAAAATCCATCCCAAGGGTTATTTTGCTGGTTAATGGCTGTAAAATTTTTCAGTTTTTATATGATGAAGACCGAAAAAACATTGAGGGTAAGTTCCAAGTTGTTGAATAGGGATCCTTAGTCCTCAGCTGCTGGCATGTGGGTTTTTATCCTTGACACAAAAATTGTTAAGTGGCATCTCTGGGTCATTCTACCAGAATTCCCTATTCATTGCTGGAACTTGAAAGGTTACATGGGGATTGCTAATTCTCTCGACAAGTTTATTCTAATGGAGGATGAACAGTTGTCAGGGTTCGAGCGGGTATCCCCTAGGGTTTTGGTGGAGATGGAGGAGGAGGAGGGTTTACCAGCTAAACTTGAGGTTATTTGGGAGGGCGAGTCTTTTACCCAGAGACTGGATTACTGGCGTATCCCTTTTCAGTGTCATCGTTGTCATGGTATTGGTCATTCGAAAGATTATTTTCCAACTAGCTCTTTGTATAAGCTTACTCTCGCTAGGTCAGTGGATGAGATGAATGACGACGATATGGGGCTGGACCAAGATATACAGTTTTCACTTCCTCTTGACCAAGAATCCACTCAAAATTTTGTGGGTAAGTTTACTTAGACTGTTCCCTTAGTTCTTAAATTTATTTCTGCATTGGATATAATCAAATATTTGACTATTTTAGATGTTGGGGGTATTGAGGAGGTTTTAGTTTCATATTCAAGGGATGGTTTGGGCCAGTAAGTTGAGTTACCTGAGTACTGCTCCAGTGATACATGATTATTGGGGGTTGAGGAACCATTTTCTACTGATCCTGCTCCCTTTGTTCATACTCTTGATACCTTGAGGGAGGGGGTTATGGAGGATCCTACTTTTAACTGTTTGAACCTTCCTCCCTTACGCTCTTCCAATCCATCCTTCTTATATATTTCCCTTTCATATTCTCCTCTCTCGGATTCCCTGTTGGATAAAGGTTTGGAATTGAAATTTAAGAATCTCACTTTTCCTCCCACCCAAAGTCTTGTCTTTCCTAAGAGTACCAAGGATCCAAAGACCACCTTATATGATGCCTCTAAAACCTTACCTATCTTCTCATCAAAAGAGGCCACTAGTATGTATATTTTCCCTATCTCTTCGATCAGGGATGAAAATGTGTCCATTCGTAAGTGTCTTCCTTCAAAGAAGGGCAAGGACATTTTCAAAAGTGTTAAGGATTCCATTTGAGAGGCCTCTTGTTTTAACTTGAGGGTTTTCTATTTGTTTTAGAGGGGTTTAACTTTGTCGAATGGTTGTGGTTCGTTTATGTCTCCTCGGGCTCTTAGAGAAGACACGACCTTGGTTAAGGTTATCAAATGAATATTTTATCCTTTAATATCATAGGGATTTGCAGTGGTCTGAAGAGAACTGCATTAAAAAGAATTATTGAACTAATTAAGAATGATACTATTTTTATTCACGAGACGATGACTACAAATTTGTGTGCGTGTGATTATTTTCTAAAGATCAAAACTAGTTGGAGGGTTAGTTCCTGTGATGCAGCGGGACTTTAAGGGGGAAACTTGGTGTCATGGAATCATTTGGTGGCTGATTTTAAAACCTTTTCTACATGTGCATGTATTTTATTATCTGGTAGGATTACAGGACTGGAAATCCGATTAAGTATTATTAATGTATATGACCCATATAACTTCAGAAAATAGTCCTGGGAAAGGATTAAACTGTCTTGTTTGTTAAATGATCCAAATATTATTTTAGCTGGAGATTTGAATTTCACCTTAATGACAGATGAGGTATGGGGGGGTGGAGGTACCTATGATCCTATCTTAGAGTTCTTTGGGTTGGTATTTGATGAGTCTAATTTGCTTGATGCGTTCCCAACAGTTTTAGCTTCGACTTGGTCGAATGGAATATGTGGGGGTGGTGGCATAACCAAAATACTGGACCGCTTCTTTATGGTGGACAATATTTGTGAGAATTTGGGAAGGTATTGAGCATGGTAACATTCTACCAAAGTCTCTGACCACAAGGAAATGGTACTTCAATTGGATTTTGGTAGAAGGTTTTGTCATTACCCTTTTAAGTTCAATCCTACCTGGTTGCTAGATAAGGATTTTAATGATTTGGTGGCTGAGAATTGTGCTCATTTCACAGAGGAAGCTCCTAGAAATATGAACCTGATGCAAAGACTATTCTTTAAATCGGATAAGTTGAACTGTGAAGTGTAGTGCTAGGAAAATGAGAATAAGGAGAATATGGACAGGTCCTTAACTAAGATTGAGGATTCCATTAAGTATTTGGAGGTGGAAGTAGATGACTTATATTTCTTTGTGGATAGGAAAAATTCCTTTTTGAATATTGTGAACATGAAGAAACAACTTATTCTACAAAAATAAGAAACACTCTGACAAACAATCCAGGCCATATGGATCAAGGCGGGCAATAATAATTTGAAATTCTCACACAATTTCTCCAATAGAAGAAATATTAGTAATGCTATTTTGGAGGAAAAAGGGGTGGGTGAGGAGGTAGTACATGACAACAAGTCCATTAATATAGTAGCTAATTATTACTTCCATAATCTTTATTCCGATCAGTGTGTGTCGAATATTGCTGATCAATTACAAACTATTAGAAACTTTCCTAGATTTTTGATAGATCATATTGTGAAATCATTGGGGGAGTTATCTCAGGGTGAGAAGTGTTGGAAACATTGAAATTTTTCAAGAAGGATAAGAGCCCATGCCCGAACAGGTGGATGATGGAATTTTTCCTACATTTTTTTGACATTTTGGATCAATATATTGTTCAGGCAGTTGAAGAAACTAGAAGGTTTGGAAGGATCCTAGAAAATGTGAACTCTACATTTATAATTCATTCCAAAAGTGGACAGGCCGACTGTATTCAATGAGTATAGGAAAATTTATCTATGTAACTTTCTATACAAGGTTGTAATATCCCATATCTAAATCAGATCCGAATATTAACTCTTACTGCTGATAATTATCAAAATTGAATAAGATTTTTACAAATGATTGAGTATTTTCTTCAACAAGGAACAACAAAGGAAGTAAGGACATAAAATAAGAGTGGAAGATGTTATCAACCCAAATGGAACTTCTCCATCTGAGTTTCGACATTCCTTATGTTGGTACACAAAAGGACATCTTAGGATTGAAGTTTGCCAAAAGACTATAGATGGGCATGACATGAGATGCATTTACCCTTCAACCAACTTGCCATATTATTTTTCTAAGTGTTGAATGGCGTACGTGACTATCTTCATTGAAACTCATGTACGTACGTGACTATTCCCATTGACAACTTGCGTACTATACGTGATTATCTCCATTGCAACCTGTGTACATTAGCATACGCGGGCTTCCTTTAAGCAACTCGCATGTCATACACGGGTTGCCTATATTAATAGTCGCGTACATCTTCATTCGACTTAAAAAAATATAAATCATGATTAATGGAGATTATTTGGGCCTTAATCATTAACTACCTCCACTATATCAACCTCCTCAACCTTCAAAACCACTCTATTTCCCAAAGTATAAATAGAGGCCTTGGGGAGGCCATCGATCAATGAATTTGGGAGAGAAAAGTTACGCTGGTGGTATATCTTCAGAAGTCTTGGAGCAATAGAAATCAGAGTCCTTTGGTTGCAGAGGAGTACTTGTCTCAAGTGTTGGGTTGTACACTTATCTCATTCACTGATTGTTAATAAAGAGAACTCTTCTTCCAATTTTGTGTTGAGTCTCTTTCATGTACTATGGTTGATGAATATATTTGATTAAGCACTATATATATTGTTTATCTAACCTGTCATATATACATGTATAAGATTGTACTTAGAGAATTTTCTCTTTGGAGGTGAAGGAGGTGCATCCCTGAAATCTTTGGAGAGAAGCAGAGGGAAAGAATATCAAGCTTGGATCAACCGTCAGTAATCGAGTGAGTCCAATATTTCTCCTATTTCCTTTCTGTACTTTACTAAATCTAATTGTCTGCAAGTTTAGAAGTAAGTTGGTAACCCCAGACCCTAGGTTACAAGGGTGTTTAATCCTGAACAACAGAACTGGCGACTTGCTAGGGAGCCAAGCCTGCTGTGGGTTAACTCTGTAGATCCTTACCTAGTCCTTGCTTTGATTCAGTGTGTGGTGTTGTGTCTTGGTTTAGACTTATACTGGTGCTTGAAGACCTTTATAATTTTTCTTTTTGTTTAAAAATTTCACTCATGTACACGGGTTACTGTGCTACATAGTCACGTATAGAGGTCTGTGGATGCGAGTTGTTGTATAGACAGTCGTGTACAGTACATGGGTTGCTCTTATGAACAGTCGCGTACAAGTCTGAGAAAAATAAAATTTGGGCTAGGGTTGCTTGTCCTTGCCCTTTTGTGGATTTTGTCTTGCCTGATGGTCTTTATTGTTGGCATTGCACTATAGGTTTTATAGCTCGATTAACCATACTTTGTTCTTTTGGTAAGCCCTTGAGTTTTTATTGGTTGGATTGTCTTTCTTTTATCATTATGAAGTGGATTTTCCTGTTGGGTGAGAGGTCCAAGTGCTGGTTGTTTGAATCAGTGATCAGGGTTCTAGATACCATATATCCCATTCTATTTCTGAATAGGGTTGGTTTGTCACTTGCCTTTGATTGATTTTAGTGATTTCCATTCATTGTGTCTTTCCCTGCTGGGTGTTTTCCAAGTCTTCCTTAGGTGGTTGATATTTGGTTTTTATAAATTTGCTTTACTTATTTTTTTCTTACTTTTTACAGTTAGATTATTCAAGCATACTCAAGAATTTTTGCATTTATGTGCATAGTAATCTTTGAGGAATTTGAAAAGTGAAAATAAAAGCATTGGAAACATTTGCATTTCATATTGCATATGGTAGTTTTACTTTTAGTTTTTAAATAAAATCTAAAAAATTACAAAAATAAGTCTTAGTTTTCTCTTTCTTAGATGCATTTTCATTAGTTTATATTTACAAAAAAAATAAAAAGAGAAGCTTGTTTTAAGTAGTGATAATTTGCTTTGAAATTGATTTATACACCTGTTTTTTACATTTCTTATTGAGTCAATAACATCATAGTCTTTCACTCCACTGGCCTTTTGAGTAAAAACAACCCTTAAAATGAACTCTACAATTTAAAACTTATTAGTAATTTTTGTTTTATAGAGCCATACACCTACTAGCTTAGGCTAGACTTGTGGGATAGGAAGTATAAACTCCCCATAAGTACTTAAATTCAGACATAGTGGGCCAATCAATAGGTAAATCCTTCTCTTTATCGATAGTATATGGGAATCTCCTCTCAAATGGGAGTTTAGCACGAGGCCACGTGGAGGCATTGGACTGAGGAGATAACCCTCTGATTCTTTGTCGAAACGTAGACCAAGCTTTTTACGCATCTGGGGATTCTGTCCTAGACGGAGTTTCAGGTTCAGCTACCCTGCCCATGAGTATGAATCAGGCTTGCGACTGTCCCCCCAGACCATTAATATATTTAAGGTAGCCTCTAGTCTCTTGACATCTAGGGTTTATACACAGGTAAACCAGAAGGCTATTTCTGGTTCACCTTGGACGGGCTTGGAAGGTAACCCTTGTTGAAAGTGTAGGAGGGTGGTGGGTGATTCCTCCGCTTATGCCTAAGAACCTCTTCAAGACGCTAAGAAACTGTCTCTCAGCTTTCCTTGGGAAAGCATATCTTGTACCCTTTGTGATTGTTGAGGCTTTAGGTATTTTTGTAGTGATTGCTCTGTGGTTTGTCTATGTTTAGCTGACATTTAGGGTTTGAAGAGTCAAATTTACAATTATGGAGGACCAATCTATCAGAAGGTCATGAAGGTTGGAAAACCTTCCTCCGCTTATTACTTTGGAACCTCCACCTCCCCCTCAAAGGATAATATTGGACAAAGACGGTTCTTTTGAACCGATAGGAGTTAGTGAAGTTCTAGGTGAGCCAGAACTTAGGGAAAATCATTTTAATTTAAACACAGTTGAGATAGAAGACTTGTAGGCTGATGAGTTTGCAAGGAATTTTAATACACCTCTAACTGACTTAAATGATCCTGTGATTATTTAGGTTCGTCCTTTTGATCCACCCGTGATTGGTGTCCCTGTGGGTAGGATAATGTTGACTACAGGAGAAAGTTCTTTAACTTCCACCTCAGCCGCTCTGGTTGAAGGGGTGCCACCTCCCTTGGTAGGTGGCCATAGAACAAGTATACCTACTACACCCTTAACTCCAGCGAGCCGAGTGGTTCAACCACCGGCTCTCACAAGTCTAGCAGGTGCTTTTGATGGTATGGTCACTGGGATTCCTAGTGCACCTACAGTTCCTAATTCCTTCACACACACTGCCTAGAGTGGTCCTGTAGGATCCTCGGCTTTTGTCCAAGGATTTCCTTGGAATGGAGGGCACATTCCCCCATCCACTCCATACGTAAGCCCAACACCCTCATATGTAGGGATGCAGTTTGGAAATACTAACCCTTATGGTCAAGGTTTACAAACTCCGGTTTCAACTCCGTTCACGAGCTCTCCCTTTTCACTTTTTAGCTGAGGGACACCTGCTCCTATATTTCAAACCCTAGTTTTGACTAGGGCAGCCAGAACCTCTTATACTACACCTCACATAAACAATCCTGTGTCTTATGGATGGAATCCTTTCCAAAGAAACCCATCCACTTCACAACCGGTGGCAGGGGGAAACCCCATCTTCACATATGGGAATATGGGGGCAAGTCCCTCTAATCCCCAAACTGGTACTTTTAGTGCTCCGGTTAGACCAAAGCTTCCTTTCCTGGAAATGTTAAACTTTCTAGATTTGTCTAAACTAATGAATGACCCGGTGAGACATGATCCCTCCTGGCCACCTGTCCCTACCAAGCTGCCCTTGGATATCCCAAAACTCAAAGGCAAAGTTCATGATGATCCTGGAGCTCATGCCACCACTTTCCATTTATGGTGCTCTTCCAACTTACTGAATGAAGATTCAGTTCGGTTGGGGCTGTTCCAAATAACTTTGACGAGTACTGCAGCAAAATGGTACATTGAGTTGCCTTCTATTGCGTTTAGCCATTTTTAGGACTTGGCTAATGCATTTCTTAGTCACTTCCAGCTTCCTGTCCAATATGATTTTGGAACAGACTTTTTTTCTACCTTCCGGCAGAACAAGGCCACCTATATCTTGGATCACATCCAAAAATGGAGAAGATGAAAGAGCCTTATTAAAGCCACAATTCCCCATGAGTTCTTATTAGAATGGTGCCTTAAATCCTTATTGCCTTATATATCTAAGGATGTATCTAGTTTAGGAGTGATGAATGAGGAAGAGGCTATCCTCACAGCCCAACAACTAGATTTGATATATTCTCAGTCTTGGATTTTATATGAGATTATCCCTGAGGCACCAAGGCCAACGCACGATGCAGAGAAACCTAAGCCTGGACCCCATGCCGATGGTGTGGTTGGTCCCATAAATTCTCCCACTGTATAATCTTTGGCCAAATAGCTCCATTAGTTGCCCGTCAAACATTCTACGGTGGAGGCAGTGAAGGCTGCCCCCTCACCCCAAAATGCAAATGTTTTTGCACAAACCTCTCACAAGGGAAATCAGCAGCCCAGTGGGAAAAAGAAGAGAGGAAAGAAAGGGGAGGGAAACCAAAACAAGAAAAAACCCACAAACAATGCTGATGGGGGAAAGAAAGAAAAGAAGAAGGTGAAATTGCCATGTAAGTTGTGCCATGAATATCACCTTAATCATCTATGTCCCCTTATGGAACAAGCTCAGAAGCTGTTAAAATCCCAACAACTGACTGTCCTAAAGGATCCTTTTCTCGAGAGACAGAATTTAGCTTCAGCTTCAAATACAGCAGGGGGCACCCCAAATGCTCTTGACCCCAATTATATCAACATGGTTCGATCCCAAAATTTACTATAGACTAGGAACAAAAACTATGAAAAAGAGACCTCGAAGAAGGGTAAGTCAATAGGTGAAACTTATAACCCTCTCATGATTGAGAAACCTACTGAAATTATGCCCAAGATACCGAAAGGTGTCTTTCAGAAGACCTTGCATAATCCTAATGCTAGGGATGCAGCAAACTACTCCGTAGTTGAAGACTTAGCCCAGACACCTTATGCAATGTCAACTTTAGAGGTGTTACAGAGTTGTCCTACCCAGTGGGATGCACTCTTAGCAGCCTTAGGCAGTATGGACTCATCTAGTCTCATGGTGAAATTTAATTTGTTTGATGTAAAAATTCGCCTACCATATCATGTAGCCTTATCGATAGATGTCATCCACGGTGGAAAGACCATTGGAAGGGTAGTTGTCGACAAGGGTGCTTCTACATGTGTTATGTCCTTGTCTTGTTGGAAAGCTCTTGGATCCCCAGAGTTGGTCCTGTCAAACACCCTGCTTACTGCTTTCGACGGAAGGTCATTCCATCCTCATGGTATCCTACTTGCTTTTGAAATTAAGCTGGCAGGGAAAGCAGTGTCTGTTGAGGTAGAGGTCATTGATGCACCTTTGTATTACAACTCTCTCTTGGGAAGAAGTTGGACTTATGCCATGTTTGCTATTGCATCGGCCATCTTTCGGGTGGTAGTGTTTCCACACAAAGGGAAGTTGGTTACTGTTGACCAACTCAGTTTTACTTGGAAAGGCCACATGGAATCTAATGAGTTCACTATACCATTGGTTGATCAGGTAAAACCTGCTTCAGAGAGCTTAGGGGCTGGAATGTATGCATCATTTATGGGCACATTTGATCTTGCAACTCCGATTAATTATATAGGTTCTACTAGTGTGGGGAAGTCCATAGCTATGGTTGTTGATAGGATTGATCCTTGGGTTCTCCCTTCCCACCATGAAACTAAAGTGCCCTTATCGGCAGTGGAAGTGGCTTATCAAGATATCACCCATACCACTATTGATCCCATTCTGGTCCCCCTCATAGTCTCAAAGGAACTGGAAGAATCCTATCTGCCTGCTTGGGTAGAAAACTCTTTGCATTCTAGAGATTGCTTGGATATGGTTTTACCTTCGGATGAAGCCATTCTGGAAGCCATGTGCAGATGATATAAGATCTGCGAAGATCTTCACCATCGATCCTATTTTCTTCCAGAGTTAAGCAGGATAGAGAACCAGGAGTTTCATATAAGACTGGCAGATGATGTTGATACGCCCATTAATCCATTACCAAGGGAAGGAATTTTTGCTGAGGGGAACATGGAAAATATTTTTTCTACTATCCCTATCAACATCTCTGTAAATCCTAACGTTGTGGAAAATGTGCATATTGGTGCAAAGTGCTCTCCTGAGGAGATTATGATCTATACAACCTTATTTAAAGAATTCCACGATGTTTTTTCCTGGTCATATGAGGAGATGCCAGGCATTGATCCATCTATATTCAAGCATGAAATACGAACATACCCTAATGCTAAACCTGTTCGACAAAAGTTGAGACCTATTAACCCGTGTAAAGTGGCGATAGTGAAGGTTGAAGTGGAGAAACTACTGAAAGACGGTTTTATTTCTCCCATAGCTTTGACAGAATGGGTATCCAACACTGTTCCTGTTGATAAAAAGCAAGGGACCATATGCATGTGTACTGACTTTCGAGATTTGAACAAAGACTGTCCTAAGGACAACTATCCCACGCCATTTATAGATCAAATTATTGATTCTTTCGCGGGAAGTGAAGTATTTTCGTTTATGGATGGTTTCTCCAGATATAATCAAATTCAAATTAAACCGAAAGACAAACATAAAATAGCTTTCATTTGTCCTTGGGGTACCTTCGCATACAAGAAAAATCCATTTGGATTGAAAAATGCTGGGGCAACCTTTCAGTGGGCAATGAATTTTTCCTTTCATGATATTAAGGCCATTGTCGAACCCTACCTTGATGATCTGCATGCACATTCTCATAAGAGGATTGACCACCTAGATCACTTGTGTTTGATTTTTGAATGATGCAGATACTATAATATTTTCTTGAATCCCCACAAGTGTGTTTTCTATGTCGAGTCAGGGAGACTGCTCAGATTCATTGTTTCTAACAAAGGAATTTAGGTGGATCCTTTGAAAGTTGAGGCCATTGTAAATCTGCCTCCTCCTCATTCTATCAGGCAGCGGTAGAGCCTGCAGGGGAAGTCTAATTTCCTTCAAAATTTGAATGTAAATTATGCCAAGATTACTAAGGGTTTCATGCATCTGTTAAAGCAGGACACCCCATTTGTATGGAATGAAATTGCATAACTCGCATTCGAGGCATTAAAAAAGGCTTTGTTGTCGACACCATTATTGCATCCGCTAGATTACTGTAGGGATTTTATACTGTATCTGGCCACATATGAGTTAACCATAGGGTTAGTCCTAGTCTAGGAGGACGATAAGATCCAAGAGCATGTCGTTTACTATCTCAGCCGTGCTTTAGCTGGACCTAACCTTAGGTATTCCCACGTCGAGAAGTTGGCCTTAGCAGCTGTTTATGCTGTTTAGAGGTTACGTCACTACATCTTACTAAGGACTATGACAGTAGTGGTGGATGTTAATCCTTTTCAATATATTTTGTCTCAACGGATAGTTGGAGGAAAATTCAACAAATGGATAGTCATTCTCCAAGAGTTTGACTTGGATTTCCAATCCGCCAAATCCAAAAAATCCTTAGTTTTTGCTGGAGCTCATTACAAAATTTCCAGTAGAAGAAGATGTAGACATTGAAGAAGACTCATTCCCAAATGAGCATATCTTTTTGATTGCCACCTCTGACCACTGGTACGGAGATAGTCTTATCTATCTCTTGACTTTGAAGTATCCTGTAGCTTTCTCAAGGGAACAATGACGTAAACTATGCCTACATGCCAAGAACTACCTCATTATAGGAGATACTTTATATCGTAGGGGGGTAGATTCCATTTTGCGTCGATGTATTACCAACGAGGAAGTAGATATTGTCCTAAATGATTCCCATAGTGGAGCGTGCGGGGGTCATTTATCTGGGTTAGCAATGACCCAGAAGATATTACGTGTCGGTTATTTCTGGCCCATGGTCTTTAAAGATTGTGTAGAAGCCAAGAAGCATTGTCATCCTTGTCAGCTTTACACCAGAAAGATGCGGTCGCATCCCACTCCGTTATTTCCCGTCATCTCAGTGGGCCTCTTCATGAAGTGGGGGATTGATTACGTGACGTGTAACCCAGCCTCAGCTGGGGGGCACAAATATATCATTGTCACTGTAGATTATTTTACGAAATGGGCAGAGGCAATGCCCACTTTCAAAGCTGACGGGGAAACTGTAGCTTTTTTTGTGTTCAATCAAATTATCTCGTGATCAGGTATACCTAAAGTGATTTTCAATGACCATGGCAGTCATTTCCAAAATAGCATGATGACTGAATTGACCACTATGCTAGGATTTAGACAATAAAATTCATCTTCGTTCTATCCTCAAGCAAACGGTCAAGTTGAGGCTGTTAATGAAAATTTGAAAACTATCCTCAAACGTACTATTAATGAAGCCTGTTCCAACTGGAATATCATGCTATATCCTGCACTTTGGGAATATCGGACCAATATAAAACTGCTACGGGGTTTTCCCCCTTCCAACTCGTTCATGGAGTGGAAGCCGTTACCTTGATTGAATGTGAAATATCGTCCTTAAGAATTGCTATTCATGTGTTACCTGATACGACTGAGCTGGAAGAACTTCTATTACATTTTGAACATCTTGATGAATAGTGTAGAGATGCGCTGACAGCAAACCAAGCTCATAAAAATAGGGTCAAAAGCCAATACGATAAATCGGTCAAGCCTCAGATTTTTTCTGAAGGGGAACTTGTTTTGCTCTGGGACTAAGACAAAGAACCCTTGGGGGCAGGAAAATTCATGTCTATGTGTTTGGGGCCTTATGTCATGTCAAAGGTGTTAAAGAAGGGCACATATGAATTGATTGATTTCGATGGGAATATGCTTCCTGATCCTAGAAATGGGCTCTACCTGAAAAAGTACTATACTTAGGCTTAGCACTTTTTCCTATATTTTATTGTATGTATTTTATGTACAATAGGTCATCGGTTTGTGTTTTTATACCATCTACTGGTTGTTACAACTGTCTTCCAAGTGGTTCGTAGGTTTCACTGATGGCGCCAGTCGCCACACTTGTAATTTGGCTTCAGCTGCATGGGTCATTTCTTCACCCTCAGGATAGTTAGTTGCCTCATGAGGCACTTGCTTAGGTCTTGCTACCAATAATGTCGCTAAATATAGGGCCGTCATTGAGCTTTTATGGGATGCTTTGTCACGTAGTATCACTCAGCTGGAAGTTCGACTGGACTCCCAACTAGTGGTTTCCCAGCTCAATCGGGATTATCAGGTGCAGAACCCTATTCTATTACGTCAGCTTATGCAAGTTAGGTTATTGGAAACAAATTTTGAATTCATTACATTCAATCATATTCCAAGAAATCAAAATTCATTAACTGATGCATATGCTAGTTATATCTTGGACTGGCATTTAACACATTTTACATAAAAATATACAGCATACACATTAAAAAACATTTGTAAATAAACCGAGAAAATATACATATACATATATATGTGTGTGTGTGTGTGTGTGTGTGTGTGTGTGTGTGTGTGTGTGTGTGTGTGTGAATATCTGTCCATATAGCTAGGTCGAGTCTCTGATCCTCAGATCCAGTCATAACTATTTAATATACACAAAATATACAAAATATGGATCAAAGTCCATCAAATGCTCCTAGGTCTAAGCTTGACCGCCCTGGTCCCCCTGATCACCTTGCACTCGGGCTTCTTCATCCTCCTCGGCTTCAGCAGCCTCAACAACATTTATGTACACAAGTACTGTTCTGGCTACTCGCCTCAAAAGGCATATCCAGACAGGTGGTACACCAACCACTAGCTCCTGCATGATGGCAGGGATGTGTCCAATATGTAAGGTAGGTACTTTATGGGTAATCCTGGCCAGCTTCCCCTCAAGAACTTTAATCAAGCCCTGGTCCTCTCCCAAAACAAGATGCACATACATGCGTGGATGCCCAGCAGGGTGGACTGTTCCAATATCCGCATTTTGACATTTTAAAAGGATTAGATCTCTTATACATATGTATATATCTCTATAATTAAAATTCATAAAAATTTTAAAATTTTGAAAATAAAAAATTACCCAACTCTCCCCATGCTCCTCTTGGAGGGAGGACAAGGTCGGTATCACCTCAAAAATCTAAGCCAGCATATGGAAACTGCTCCAAGGCTAGAAACTGTCGCTCCCACCAAAAGTAGAAGTCATCATCATAGACACTCTGGACCGATCCACCACCTCCCTGGCAGAGGAAGATATCTCCCCACCTAATCAGCCTAGGCTGACGGGGAGAACGAACTGGCAATGATACTGCAGGACTCAAACCTGACACTCTCTCAAAGAAAAAGGCTACTAATATGCTAGAATAACCAAAATTATTCCTCCAGCCTCTTTTGTAGTCAAAGAGCTGTTTTCTCATTATCGGGATTACTCCCGAGCACCAATCATATAGGGCTCCCTATATACAGTCTACTTCTAGTCTCATTTGGTTTCGAGTTGCAAGGTGAAGTGATGATGACCCTGCAACCCTCACTATAGTGCTCGTCAATACCTGTAAAGAAAATTTGTGAATGTGAACAATAGGGATGCAACTAACCCTCTTTTGGGTGCCTGGCTCAGAGTATATGTCGATATAGTTCTGTACACTTAGAGGGTCATCGCCTTTGCCGGTACCTTCCAAGTTCACCAAAGCTCCCCATCGTGATAAACCGAAAATGAAGTAGACATCCTCTGCTCTAATCTCTGGAACCTCACCTTGAAGGTCAAACATGCCCAAATCATGATCCCAATAATTTATCAAAAACTCTAAGAGGCGGACATTTTCCTGCATAGGTGAGGCACATAAAAACTTTAATAACCCACTTTGAAGTAAAAAATTCATGGTGGGGGCATCTTGAAGAGATTCTTGGTCCATGTCTTCATGTTCCTGCTCCCTCCAGTCAAGCACCATCTTTCAATCTAATAAACAAGCAATTTCTAACCTTTAGATTCATATAAATTTTGAAAATTTTCACCCTATGCATTGTTTTTCTACCTCACGCAGCGTACGCGACTGTCTTTCGGGAAACCCACGTACATAATGCGTGTACGTGAATATTAACATACCATACCCGCGTACACAACATCCATGCTTTGAGGGTGCTTAAAAACATGAATTAGGGCTCAAAATTAACAATTGCTTGGATCAAATTAAAGAGCATGGAGTGTAGTTTTAGTTGACACTTGCGGTTTTGGGAATGGTCCCTCGAATCGTCCACACTGAGCAGTCAAAGGTAGAGGTAAAACTTGTCTTTTTATGGTTAAAAATCAAATGGTGAGTTTTTTATTCATATTTTGAATTATTTATAGAAAATTTATTTTCAAAGTGGGTTTTTTCCCTATAGTTCATAATTTTTAAGCTAATTCCATATCTTTTCTTCCATGTGACAGGTTTATGGTCATCTTTAAGATTTTTTTTCGCTCATATAGGATGGTTTTTTTTTCATTTCACATGCATTCTGCATTTATACCTAACCCATCTTGATCCTAGCATTAACACTTCGACCATGGACTATGGTATCTTTAACCATTAGCTCCTTGTCTTTACCATTGTTCTTCCATGGATAGGACTTTTCTCTCATGAGTATCCTCATTTAGAACCTACTTATTGTCTTCTAATACTCATGCTGCAACTGTCATAGGTTCAGGGGAATCTTTTTAGCTATTTTTCACGTCAAATTGAGCCTCATTTTGGTCTCTTTTTACAAGCTATCCCTTTATAGGACTCCCCACCCTTATGGAGTATCTTTAGGCCCAGGTCTAACTCCTCAAAATAGATTTGACTGCTGAGTAAACTTGTCCATTCAAGCTCATTAAGAATATGTGAATGGGCATCCACATTGGTGGTAGGTTATCTCTTTCTTGGACCATGTGGAATAATATGAGAAAGGATCACTCTCTTTTCTACGGAATTGAGAAGAGTATTCTCAGGTACAGGTTTATCACTTTTACGGACCTGAGGGACTAAACTTACGGAAAAGGAACTCCCGGTATGAGCTTAGTTTTCTCTTTTTCATGCTTTGGACCTAAACATGAAAAAGATTCCAAGTGTACTTTATGTCTTTGTCATGTTCATTAAACACCAATAACAAAGCATCAAGTTTATTGTTGTAAGACCCATTTCTCGTACTCAAATGGATCTTTCTGAGTGATCTTGCTTTCCTTCACACTCGTAAAAATCAAGCTATATGCTGCTCTCGAAGGAGCATTGGGTAGGTGGTAATTTAACCTTTTTCGGACCTCCCTGACTAAGTACGAAAAAGGTTCACCTTTTCTTCTACGGAAGTTAAGAGAGTTCTTCTGTGGTATGTTTTATACTTTTCCGGCCGTAGGAGACTAAATTGGATGAAAAAGGACCCCCTTGGAGTCTTCTTTGGATTTTTCAGACTCTCTAAACGTGAAAACACCAAGTGAGCATGTACTAGTTTGGGCTCATAAAATCCACGAATCAGTGACACTATCAAGCATTATTCTCTCTTCTCTTCAAGCTTGTCAAAAAATGAAGGGAGATTCAAGTTGACTTTCCTGGACTCGTTAAAATTTAACAGAGAAGGTAAGGAAGAAATTTTCTTTTGTTTCTCAGTCAGTGGCAGCATGTCCTCCTTGAACATAGCACTCTCTATTTTTTTTGATACTCATGTCTCAATGTTCACTTTCAGTTTAGCTATTACTTCGAGTTTCTTACTCCTCCTCTTGTCAGTTCTACCTGGGGAATTTGATCATGTCTCCTACATGACAAATAAGTCTAGTTGTACTATCTGTAAATTTAAAAGCTACCTTGGGTCATGTCTGTGTCGTGCTCACTGTTCAAGGACTTAACCCTGTGTCTGATCTATATCCTGATTCCATCATTGTCATATCCTTTACTACTTGTGTCTCCCTTCCTTTACCTAGTTGCTAGTCACCCTTGTGATCTGTTAGAGGATCTATTGACTTCCTTATCACAGTATGGTTTTTCATCAGCACTTTCTGACGACGAAGACCTAGAGTTTTGACGATTGTACCTCAGGATTCACTTTCATTATTGGTGAATTCCTTTGCTTTAGTTGTCGATTATCACCTATTGGTTGACAATCTGTTGAATCCTATCCATGTTCAACTTCAATAGCATCTATTCACATGGTTTGGATTGTACTGGTTCTTTGGGATTTTTTATGAAGACCTTAGTTTCACATCTATGGACTAAGTTGCGCAAGATTATGTTGTGGTTACTTACACAGCTTCCAGATCTTTGAAGACTCATCATTATTGTATATTGTGGCTTCGATCCACCTTTGTAATATATGTGGTCTTGTACCTGTACTATATGATGTACTCAAATATTCTAAAGGAGCTATTGTTCCAGTATATTGAACATAGCATCCTTAGATATGACTTTGTATATGACATTATTATGTATATGTTTTAGGTACTACCTCTGCTCCATTGGACTTCTAGGTTCTCCAAGATTAATATTATAATGTATTTTGTCCATCGATTCCCTCTAAAATCACACATTAGGGGGCATTTGTTATCAACCCAAATGGCACTTCTCCGTCTGAGTGCCGACATTCCTTATGTTGGTACACAAAAGGACATCTTGGGTTGCCAAAAAACTATAGATGGGCATGAAATGAGATGCATTTACCCTTCAACTAGCTTGCCATATTATTTTTCTAAGTGTTGAATGGAATACGTGACTATCTTCATTGAAACTCGCGTATGTATGTGACTATTCCCATTGACAACTTTCATACTGTACGCGACTATCTCCATTGCAACCCACGTACATCAGCATATGTAGGTTTCCTTTAAGCAACTTGTGTGTCATACGCAGGTTGCCTATATTAATAGTCGTGTACATCTTCATTCAACATTAAAAAATACAAATAATGATTAATGGAGATTAGTTGGGCCTTAATCATTAACTACCTCAACTATCTCAACCTCCTCAACCTTTGAAACCACTCTATTTCCCAAAGTATAAATAGAGGCCTTGGGGAGGGCATTGATCAATGAATTTGGGAGAGCAAAGTTATGCTGGTGGTATATCTTCAAAAGTCTTGGAGCAGTAGAACTCAGAGTCCTTTGGTTGCAGAGGAGTCCTTGTCTCAGGCGTTGGGCTGTACACTTATCTCATTCATTGATTGTTAATAAAGAGAATTCTTCTTCCAACTTTTTGTTGAGTCTCTTTCATGTATTAGGGTTGATGAATATATTTGATTAAGCACTATATATATTGTTTTTCTAACCTGTCATATATACATGTATAAGATTGTACTTGGAGAATTTTCTCTTTGCAGGTGAAGGAGGTGCATCCCTGAAAACTTTGGATAGAAGCAAAGCAGAAGAAGATCAAGCTTGGATCAACCATCGGTAATCAAGCGAGTCCAATATTTCTTCCTATTTCCTTTTTGTACTTTACTAAAGCTAATTGTCTGCAAGTTTAGAAGTAAGTTGGTAACCCCAGACCCTAGGTTACAAGGGTGTTTAATCCTGAACAACAACAGATGGTTAGTGGATGAAAACAAAGGAAAGGTTTGGATACCAAAATTTCATATCCCTAAGCACTTGGATGTTGGTCCCTTTTAGGTTTAGAGCATCAGCGAGGCTGAATTCTACTCCCAGGATTTTTGGGTCTCCCAATCGGTGCAAACTAAGATTGAACAATAAATTAAAAGAAACCAAGGATTATGGAAGGATGAGGTAATTTATCAGTCATTTTTTAGTTATAAAATATCATTTTATTAGGTCCATAATAGTTCTAGATAGTTAGGGAAGGTTTGGCTAGGTTTTAAGAAAAACTAGTAAATTTGGCCTAGAAGTTTCCTCCATAGACGAGGCTTCTCAAACACTGTACAACCTCAATGAGATAATATTCTGTTAGCTGTGTGGACTTTTGGGATGATTTTATAACCTACATAAACTTACATAATATAAATTGATTTTACATATCATACATAACATCAAAAACTTTAAAACTAGTCAAAGAGTAAGGGTAAGGAAATAACAATGAATTTTGATGATGTAATTCAACAAAACTAAAAATAATGATTATCAATGGTTTATATGACATATATTATGCATCATATAAATCAAATATTCTTATCATGGCCATTACATCACATTTAGTGCATACACTACAACAAAAACTGGATTTAGAGTCGAATTTAGCGCTGGATTTTAGTTTAATTTTTTCTCAATTGTGGTGAACAATCTGGCGCTAAACCTGGCGCTATTGTACATTTTTCAAAAAACGTCGTCTATTGCATCTTTTTTTCCGTCCTTTTTAACATCCATTTTTGCGTCCATTTTTGCGCCCAATTTTTTGCATCTTTTGTTACACCTTTATTTCCGCCCAATTTTGCAACTTCTATTGCATCTTTTTTTGCTTCCTTTGTTACATCCTTGTTTGCACCAAGTTTCACGCTCAGTTTTGCATCCAATGTTGCGTCTTATTTTTCTCCTAGTTTTTCATCGAGTCTTGCACCCAATTTTGCACCATGTTTTGCATAAAATTATGTGTCCAATTCTACATTTAACGTTGCATCTAGGTTTGTATCCAATTTTTGGCCCAATGTTGCGTCTAGTTTTACATCCAATTTTACTTATAACGTTGCATCCCGATTTGCATCTAATTTTGTATCTTGTTTTACATTTTTTTTGTATCCATGTTTGTGCCTAATTTTTCATCTT
>LPNX010599250.1:61846-74079 GCA_001517045.1 Pseudotsuga menziesii | reverse complement strand
TTGATTGGGCCATATTATCAATTCAAAACATAACATCTAAGGGTAAGGGGCTCATGGGTCATGTGTGATGCCCTATACCACCTCAAACGACCTATATACTACATATATAATATTTAGCCAATGAGTAAGATATGTTAGTCATTTTGAGGTTTGACACACCAAGTATGGCTTTCAGTCCCTTGGCCATGATTTGATGTGAAAAGAGTTATTGGGCCAAAACATTTTTCCTTAGGGCTCATGAACTATGTGTGGGGCCTTAGGCCACCACAAAGCCCTATAAAGAGAATATTGGCATGTGAGAAAGATATAGTACCTCTTTTATGAATTTTGTTTAACCATGGATATTTTTTATAGCTTAAGCAATGGCGAGATCAAAATACATAGCCTTAGGCCATAACATTTGCATTTGGCATATAAGCAAAATATGGTCATAGAAGATTCTACATAGGGCGTAATAGAGAAATAGGAAAATACAACAACGATGGAGAATCCTTTTCATTTGTTCTTAGAAATCACGCTACCTGACATAAAATTATAAAGAAGCCACATGAGTTGATTCAATACCCAATTCTTTCAATCTTCGTTATTTTGATTCAATTCCAAATTCTCTCCATCTTCCATGATCCTATTGAAGGAAAATGCACTGATTTCTTTAACAAAATGTGGAAGCTAGAAGCTGGGAGGTCATCAATAGGCTCCATGAGAAAGAATTATCATGATTGGTACTTGAGTAATAGGTGGTTCGAGAGCCACTTTTTATAAAGAAAAATATACGCAGTGTTGCGCGCCTTATCCGTTAGTCCCTATAACAGAGCAGGCTCACCCGGTTCGTTCTCAGCATCCAATGATCATATGGATTTGGCCCCTTGTCCCCATAATTTATGTACCCTCGTAGAGTTTGAGGTATGGCTACTCAGATTAGGTCTCATGTCTGGGTCTTATCCTGGCTATTCCTAATTAGTTCATCTGTGTGAATCCATCTCATAAAACATAGTTGTAAATGCCAGTCTGTAGTAATACAAAATCCAATCGCGAGATAGCGATCTAAATTTTGTTGACCTAGCATCAGTAGAACCACCAGCATAGGTATATATTATATAATATCTGAGAGAGCAACATCTAAGACAGAGATAGTAGAGGCATCAACAACAGTAGAGCTCCTAGTTTACTTTGATCCATCCCGAAAAACCAGGCTTTGAACGACCTAACTTGAGAATCAAGACACCCACGTTGCCAACTGGGCGCCCTAAGAAGTCTTCATGGGCATAATAATATTAAATCCTCTCATGAACGAATTAAATCCTCTCATGTCCAAATTGGGGACAGACCAAATGGACCAAAATGATACTCATAACCCCGAATCCATAGATTGATTTCGCAGAAACCCCTTTGGGAAATGGGTAGTTGTACATAGATCTATATATGAAAAATCCTTCATGTTTTGCTTCGCCTCCCTATGAAACTTGATAGTTTTTAATCTATATTTTAATTTGTATAATGTATAAGTAAATAATATGTGTATATATTTAATTATATTAAATCACATAACATATGAACTATAGATATTTATTTATATTAAATCTTTTAACATATGAACTATAGTAACATATTTATATTGATTATATATTATTATTATATTTGCATATTTTACCATTATTAAGGTGAAAGAATTTTATCTATCATAAGGATGTTTATAAAATATTTACCTATTTTATAAATTCGGTTAAGTATTATATTTACATTTATTAGAAGTATAGTATGGATGGACTATGAATGTATGGATTTTAACATAATTCCCTAAAATGAAGCATTTTTTGTTGGGAGAAAGAAAATTGGAACAATTTCAACATTATGTTTCCCTTGCTGTTTGAATTTTGTACTTTGGTGGGGTGTTTTAGAATAATCCCACTTGTTATGCATGCTTTAAATGGTAAACATATCCCATATGCTTTAAACAAATATAGACCCATCTTAACTATGGCTCTACCAGGCCCCAAGAGGGATCAAGTTCTTATTGAGTAAATGCAACAACAATTCCTTCTTTTTTTTTAGAGGGTTTTTACAAGGTTGTTTGTTGTAAAAGCATAGTAATCCTTGCTTTGTTTTTGCTTTAAACCTTCTCCTTGTTCCTGTGCCTTGAGTGAAACACAATTGTGGAAGTGTGTATGGTTTTTTCTTAATGGCTTCTTTTGTTATTGATTGTTTTTCATTTTCAAGTTTTGTTTCCTAATGTTGTAATTTTTTAGTGATTAAAATGAGTTGTTCTTTAATGGCCATAAGCATACTAATAGATAGAGCTAACTTTTGGCAAGACATTATTGTATATTAGACCATTATGTGTCCTATTTCTTTTAATTGAAGGTGTTAGCACCTTCATCTCAGGATGGCTCATGTTGCCCATTTGCTTATTGTTTGACCTACACATTTACATTAAAAACATTTATTAGTTTTTCTTGTGACATGCATGCTTCAAAACATTTAATCATTTATTTTCACAACATTTTTAGTCTCTCTATATAGTATCTATAGCATCACTTATCCTTGAAAAAATAGAATCTTCATGCGCATTATACACAATTTGGATTTGCATTTGATCATAAGTACAAATCAACATGCTCTACTAAGTAGTTTGGATCTCTCTAAAATGAAACACACGTCTCTCAAATGGAATCTAAACAATTCAACCAAGGGTTTCCTAATATCTACAATTAATAAGAGCTCAAATCTTCTGAAAAATAATCAGACCGGCCACTGTATTTACAATTAATACTAAGAGCTAAATTTTTCTGAAAATGAATCAGATTGAAAATGAACCAGATTGGCCAGGTTGGAAAAGTCCAGGAATCCAAATCTTCTCATAAATCTGCAACTACTATTTCTGTATTTTCCCGAATTCTGGGGTAGGATCAGCCGGCGTTATCAGTAAATTTCCAAATATTTTCAGAAATCAGAAATTACTATTCTGTATTTTCCTGGATTTTTTGAGTTCTGCACTCTATCTCCGGCCGGCGTTTAACGCTGCAATATGAGCAAAAATTGGTCTAACGGAAAAAAGAAGGGAAATATTTCCATTTTGTATTCTGTCAAGTCTCCTATAAATACAGAGCTCCCACACCATATTCTTTATACCATCATCAACTTTGGAGTTGGGAGTGAAAGAGTTGAAAAAAGAATGGCAGAAACACGAAAGCTCGAGAATGTGCTTCTGATCGCTGTCATGTTGCTGTTCATCACGAATATTGCAATGGCGTCTAATGTTGCTTCTCCTACCGCAGAAGATATTACTGGTGATATTAGTGGTTCGTTTCTTTATGCATGTTTTCTTCTTCTCCATTTTGTTTTTGTTATATATGACGATTGATAATAAATCTATGTTTTCTAATGAATCTGTACAATGCATGGAGGAATTGCAGAGCCGGCGGATTCTGATCCCAACTGTATAATCGTTTACGATTGCAATAAATGTGCATGGAAGAATGATTGTGTCGGACCACTCCCTGGAACGGGCGGTAAAATGTACAGGTGCTGCAAATATAATCACAATTAAGAAACACTACTTACTCCATGCCACCCTTGGTTTGCTCGGTACTTCACAATTATAATACTTACAAGCTCTTTTGAAGCTCTCGTATCAAATGCGCATTATAATTTTCAATATTATGTTTTTTTATTTATAAAAATAAAGTTTAGAAATATTAATATGTGAATGCAATTTTAATTAAGAAAATATATTTTATGATATAAAGTGGCTATCTCCGTCTTATGCTTTTCAAAAATTTTAATTAATACTCAGTAGTAATGTATAGTTCAAGGTTTTTTTAAAATCCAATAATTGAGAGATATATAACACGCAGAGTTTTGTTAGTGTTATTTGTAACATAAACTGAACAACTAATATAACCAATACTTGGCAACTCAACAGTAATATATAATTTAATTTTTTCTAATAATTGAAAGTTTTGTATGAGAAACATTAGTTAAACATAAAACTTATTGACACAGAGTACATATTGTATGTAACCTTGGTTTTGTTACGTTCTTCACAATTATAATAAATTAATAATTATAAAAACAATACTTACTTTATCAACACAAAATTTATTAACACAGAACTTATTAACACAGAGTACATATTGTATGTAACCTTGGTTTTGTTCTTCACAATTATAATAAATTAATAATTGTAAAAACTGTACTTAATCTTTATATGAGCAACATAACCTAAACATATAACTAACTAATACATAGTACCTACTCCATATTACCCTAGTTTTGTTTTTTACTTCACAGTTAAAATAACTTCTAAAATAACTTGTAAAGAACAGTACCTACTGAATGTCACCGTGTGGTTTTGTTTGGTATTTCACAAATCATGTATAGTAATCTAACTATTTGGAGTTATATGCAATAAGCACAAATTCATTCATGTTGTATATGAAACATAGCTTAAACATACAACTAATTGTAATGAACTTTAGGCTTGTGATATTCTCTCTTTATAAAAAACAACTCCAATCTAATGTGTAACAATTACAATTTGATCCTCTTTGCCATCAAAGATCCTTTTTTCTTGTTTACCATTTTAATCCATATAATACATAGCATGGTAGAAAGTGATTCTCTTTGCCATTAAAGATCTTTTTTTTTGTTTACCATTTTAATCGATATAATACAATGCATAGCATAGTAGAGATTTATATATCTAAAACCCATGTTTCAAAACATTACATCATTGCAATTTTTTATCCCATTTAGTTTTGGATAGAAACTTTGATTTATCTCCCACCATACATCTTTCAAAAATGGATAATTTGTAAAAATATGATCTACTAACTCACATGCATTTTTTTTGCAACTAACATCAACCAAGAACTAACCAATTCCTTATTTAACCATTGTGCTTTGTTATGATTCTATTTTCATAAGAGATTTAAAAGTTTTAGAGGGTAGTCAAGATTCCAAATTGTTGTCTGCCACCACTATCTTACCATACCTTCCTCTTCAACCATTTTATCTTCATAACCTAATTTAGCACTGAGAAACCTTGTTAAATTATTATTTGAACATTTGATCTCATCATCATGATCTTGTAGACATATGTTATTATGGTTTAGTGGGTTGATATATTGTGTCCATTCAACAATCTGATTTTCTTGTAAATCCAACTCTAATTATTTTCATTATCGAATTCCATCTCCTTGTAACATAGTTTGCGTCATCCTCAAGCCTTGTAATTACTTTACTGTGAAGTTTTATTCTAAGAGGATTTGATGATCTATAGTCACCTATAAAATCCCCAATAAAAAAATTGATATTAACTCGACCTTGACCTCAAATAGAGAAACTAGTTCAAATTTTTTTACTTAACCCCCTAGATTCAAGATTTTCTAACACTTCCTAGCCTAGTTGAATTTATCCTAACCACTTCATATTGACCTTTAACACTCCCAAAAACACCTGAAATGAACACTAACATACATGGGTTCTTATGAAAATTTTACAAACAAAAACTTATTGTAGCATAGCCCTTTTTTGCATATTTTAACACAGAACAACTAGTGATTGCATATTGGACACCATAAGAAGAAATACTATGGAATTTGTATTATGAAATGAACAATAAAAGAGATTACATATATCTATGCTACAATAATTAAAGAAACTAAGTTAGAGAAAGATGTTGTACAAAGAGTGGAGAGATGGTTGTCCAGAAACTAGCAGAGAAAGTGAGAACTACTGCTCAAAAATGAAAGACATGCTAAACTAGTGTGCCTTCCCACAATGATATTTTAACCCCAAATTGCAAATATTCCTCCTACACTGCACCCTCCATCAGGTGATGAAGAAATACAACCATTAGAACCACCAAAATCAAATCTAAACCATCATTGGTGTTCCCTCCTCAACCAAAGATATCCACAACACATATTGCAACCCAATAAACACCAACAAAATTATACTACTACAAACTAAGACTCAAACACACCCACATGGATTTGAAAAAGATACTAAACTTGGAAACAACCTCATTCACTAGAGGATATGTTGAGAAACCAGGGTCATTCCTCCTCTCGTGCTAAATGGGGTAGGATATTTCACAACCGAAACTACTTTAGAGTTGCAAGGAGCATATCTACCCAGCCTGAAAAGCACTAGGGATATCAAATTCAGATTTATAAATGACCAAAATACCTCTCCCAAGTGCTTGCATCTCTTGTTATACTTCATTGAGGCCTTTCCCCTCATTCTACAATTCTCTCTCAAAAGTAATATTAAAATCGAATTAAGGGAGGAATGATTATTCATGACACATCAACTCCATCTATAATGTTATCTTAGACAAAATTGAACCTTATCCTCCTTTGAAAATTGGAATTAGACAGCCTTTCCTTGTTTTGGGGGAATTACAACCACCTTGTTGACCCCTCTTCCCTCATGTTGTCACGTCCCCATCCCTCAGACCAGCGAAGAGGACGCGACGAATCATCGAATACAGACTGGGCAAACCGCCCCATGAACATTAACAGAAATCAAATGCTGAAATTAAAACTTACAAGCATACACAGATGCAAAACTCTTCAATCATACAGCGGAAGCAACACAAACACATTTCCAGCATTCATCATGTCCATCATTTCACATAATACAGTATATAAATTGCAGAGGAGAAGTAACAGCAGCACTTATCTTTGATGAAGAATTCACCCGCAACGAGCTACATCGCTGCAACGTTCCACCCAACCATAGGCCAGCCTGCTCATCAATCTCTCAGCACGCTGCCACCCCCGAGCTGGGCATGATTCCTCAAGGACTAAGGGTCAATTGCAGGCTTACACATAGGCAAGGGGACACAAAACAGCCAAACCAAATACCGTTGGGTTTAACAGGCCTTCAACAAGAGGCCAAGCCAGCACCATCCAAGGGACAACCAGGAAAAGATCCCAAGCCAAGGGTGAGACACAGATCAAATCCAGCCACATTGCTGAGTTGTTCTTGGCCCTAATGTGGCCAAAACAACTCAACCACAACACCCAAAAGATAATTGCATCCACAACAACCAAAACCAAGGTAATTCAGCAACCCAAACTCACAATGAGTGATGGAAACCAATCACAGCCCACGGAGGTTAATAAACAGTGTTCCCAGCATAACCATGGAAATTCAAATGCATACCCCAGCAGAAAATGGCTCACCACGAACACACAGTGGTCCAAAACGAAATTGGACACCACAGCCAACAAAACGTAGGGAAGACAACCGCCCCAAAATGAAAACAGTGAGCACAGCTCTCTCATGGGAAAATCGACCTCAACAGTCTGTGCGTGAGGACAAGCTCGCACCCAACAGAAAAATACACAGGAAAGACATACCCGATTTCTGCACGAGGATTCTCGCGTGCGCATGAGGGGAAATAGCCTCACTCTCTGCGCGCGAATCCACAGGCCATAGGGAGGACGAACAGACCTCTACGTGAGGAAGAACGCACTAGCCGTGAGGGTAAGCAACAGGACGTGAAAACCACCGACCATGGGGAGAATGGACTCGTGGGGAAGATGGAGGAATTACTTGCCTCTTTACCCACGTTTTCTCCAGCAATAAATGCCCTCAGCCACTCAACCATAACTCCCCAACCACCAGCTGAAGCATTAAAGAGGTTGACAAGGTTGGATGAGACAAAAGGTGACAAACAACAAAGGTGGTGAAACATGGGTTTTTCCCATAACCAAGGTTTGACATCCCCCCCACCCCTTATCCTTTGGAACCATGCCCTTTTCTCTTTTTTTTTTTAACATTTCCTTGCGGTAGCTGGTCGTGGGTTTATTTTATTTGATGTGCGTATTTACATGATGCCGAATTATAATGTGCCAAATAGCACGAGACACCATCAGCAACTACCTCTATTGCCGAAACATACACAACCAAATCAATGGTGGTATTTTTACTTGAGCTCCTTACCACGATCAATTACAATATATATACATCATGCAAACGGGGTCAAAACCAAGGACATTACACATGTCATCTCCTTATCTCAATTTAGGGACAAAATTGTCATAGATGTTGTCATAAATTGTCATAGATTCATTGAGGTTTCACTTCAAAAGTGCACACTCCTTGGCTATTTTTACCATGTTTCTGGGTCCTGATATTCCTTGAGAGTCACACTTCAGGTCATGAGATTCCTTGGGAGACACACTTCCCCTAGTGCACCCTTCATTGACTATTTTTACCTCGGTGAGTTACAAATCGTGACACACCTTCGTGATTGGATTCCTTCCGCCTTGGATAGGAACTACATCTATGCCCCCTCCTTGGTTGATTAGACCAATTCCACCTCATTTATGATTGTATGGCCATTATTACTCCAAATTTATATCCCTCATCACCCCTATTTAGTTTAGAAATTAATTTGGATAATGACTATAGGCCAATTAAATCCCTAGTCCATTTAAATTCCACTTGAACCTAGGGGAATCAATTAGGTTAGTGGAATGACCCATGGTTGACTTGTGCATGGGACTTCCAAAGAAAATGACCATAATTCATAGATAAGGGATATACTTGTTGTGAATGTGATACGATATCGAGTACATAACATCTATGTGAATTGAAATATGACAAGGAAAATACATCAATGAAAAATGATGAGCATAGAAATAGGATTGACCAACCAATTGAAAGACAATATCAGCTATCGATAGAACCTAAAACTCATGAAAACTTGTTAATAACTCTGAACTCATCAAACACAATTCATGAAATAGGTTAAGGTAGAACAAGTCAACACAATATATTTTAGAGTAAAATACTTACTATTCCAAATGAAGCACCACCAAAAATATCATTACCTTTAATCTCATGTGCCCAACAAAATATAAATGAAGAATAATTTCTTCAAATAGAGACAGTTACTCCGAAAGACCAAATACAAATACCAATGGAAAAGTATATTCCACCACATCTTAGAAAAATTGATAAGATCCAAGCTCCAAGAGAGAAAACAAGGAATTCTACATTTCCACTTGTGACCATGATGGGGAGCTCACAACCTAATACCTTGGTGCTTAAAGGAACCACACATATAAAATTGTAATGGTACTCATAAATTATGGCATAACCATAATTGTATAGACATCAATGTCACTAAAAAACTAAAAAAATGGTGCGCCCCACCCAGAACCTCACATTTATGGTCACTAATTCACATTTAAATACGAGGATTGGTACTACAAATAGAGAGTTACTTTCTAACACTTTGAAGAAAATCATATAGTGCTAGGTGCATAATGATTGACGTAGTTGGGCGCTTATACTACTAACCTTAAAGAATGGGTAATGTAGTTCAATTTGCGAGGTAAATAACATAAATTATATAGTGTTGAAGGTTTCATTCTTAAGAAACATGAATTGCAACTAATAAAACAAGAGTATTGTAATTTATGGTCCAAGGAAGAGATTTTGGCGATTCCCAACCTATGTATCTATTTTAGTATTTGTGTTTAGAAGCATACAATACTCACATCACGGCTCCCAACTAAACTCTTATTTCAAATTCCAAAGTTCTTAATATGACCACTCATGTGAGATATGAATAGGGCACTGAACTATGATACTTGATTGTTGCTTATCTTTGCTATTATGGTGACACCTATCCACATCTATCAACAAGATTAACATGGAAACATTATGTTTTCATTGGAGAGTTTACAATTTTTATGCAACCAATTCCATACCAAACTAATACATCATCCTGAAATAGATTTCCAATCCTATGACTACAAAGTTGTACAATTGTTGATGCAATCTCTATGAATGGTAAGCTAAAATAGGAATCAGTTTTTTTATGATAAAAAATTACAGTGAATATTAATGAGTTGTAAGACTAATACCAACACCTATGACCAAAGAGTATTTAATGATTAGATGTAAATGATTTTTTCTCTCCAAAAATACAAATATAACGAAATGAAAATATTGTATCTATTGTGACATATAAGCAGTTGGTTTCTAATTGATATAAAACTAGATCATTCTAAATGTTTTCTAGCATATGTGGACTATGAGTCTCATGCAATTGCAATAATAAGTTTTACATTATACAATGGTTTTAAAGCATAATATAAGATAGGAAACATTACAAATTTGTACAATTGTGGATGGTATTTCTATGCATGGTAAGCTAAAATACGAAACCGTTTTTCTTGTGACAAAAATTTGCAAATAATATTGATGAGTTGTAATAGTAATACCAACTCTTATAAACAAAGAGTATTTAATGATTGGATGTAAATGAACGTTTTATTTGTATAAATACAAAAATAGAAAGGCATGAAGGTATTATGTCTAAAGTGACATATACGAGTGGATTACGTGTGCCAAAGCATAACATTATATCAAAAGTTAGTGGGAGTTTTTTTTAAGATGTTTAACGTGTATTAGAAATTTTATAAAAAAAAATTTGGAAAAATTTATTTCATTGTTTTTTATGTGTTTCATGATTAGCACAAAGAATATGAAGCATATAGCATAATTGGCACAAAATATTAAAGAAAGTATGCTGATGCAAACAAATAAATCTTCATATTTTCTTAATCTTTTTTTGTTGAAAAAGTTCTAGTGTCTAAGCTTTACAACTATATCTATCAACTAAAAGTCAAATATCTCAAGTGTTATAGATTTCAAACAAAGTCTTAACAATGAAACTATAAAATAAGATTAAGCCATTTATAGCCAGCTAATAACAACGCTAGTGTAAAAGAACTCAGAATGTTGATTCAATAAAACAACCCAATATTTAGACAAAGATTTGTCTAGTATTCAAACAATCAAACACTAACCCCCCTAATCTATGTGATCTCCTGTAATCCTGCAGTCAAAACATTAACTAGTATATGTTGATTTTTGTCTCTTAAGGACTCTTTGGGTTTCACAAATGGCCTGCAATAAAAATGTTACTGATAAACAATATAATTAGAGCTCTAATCATGTCTAATCACAAAATCCAAGTAGAAGGTCTCCATATAGTAATAGTGACTATCTTGGAGGAACTTCAACTATAGCTTCAATTATCCTTACTGAAAAATCCAAATTATGTCTACATGTAATAATATCATTTTTTTGTAAATAAGCTAAACAGTACTAGTATTAGGATTGACCATAGTGTAATCAAGTATTGATGTTTAAATATTCAAACTTAAGTAAATCATTTAATGAGAATTCTTGATTATCTATTAGTATGGGTTCTAATGTAATTGTACAAAATTGTGCGAGCATATGGTCCATGCAATATGCTTCATGGTCAACTATTTCAGCTTAATAATAAACAAGATCAACATTGACCAAGTGCAATGCTCATATCGCTCTTACAATTTTGCTAGTTTGTTTCCCATATATTCTAACATGAAAAGAAAAAACTACTACTATTACAATGAAGGTTCTATTGAGTATCAATAACAATTTTGTTTGAAAATTTTGCAACATAGCAAAATTTAGCACTAGTTCTCTTCTAGTATGAAGTATATGAATTATTAATTTTACTTGCTACAATTGTAGAAATTGGTTAATCTAAATATGCATCGAAACAACACTCATATATCAGTATTATTGTTTATAGATAATTAATCTTTTATGTCTAGTTGTGTTAGTCATATATGATTACCTACAAAATTCATGTCATTACAATGGTACAATATATTGCTAGTATAAAATTTGTTTATATAATGTTAAAATTGGTAAAATAGACCCTAAGAACAATAATACATATTATTTTATAGCATATTTTCATATCAAATTTGAGAACCAAAACTACCATCTAGATAATATAAGGCCATTTTATTTGTCTCCATAAAATGACAAAAAATAGGTCAAAGGGATTGATCAACATAATCACATCAATATAAAGTATGATCTGACAAATGTCATTGCACATATAGAACTAGTACCAACAATTAAAAGGACAACAAAGAAAGGGGTTGTTGTTTGCAATAACCATTAAGAAACAAACTAACTAAAAAAATCCAATAGCTTGTAGAGTAAACCCATAGTAACAATATTTTTAATGATTTTTTTAAAGGAGAGTAAAAATCTCTCATGATAGGCTCTAAGAATTCTATTGTAGTATGAGGAATTGCATAAGTTACCACTAGTACATATAAATATATAAGAGATCATTAAGCACATACAAGACATAAGAGAAGAGAGTAACTAGGATGGTCATAACAAGTGCTTGTATT
>LPNX010599250.1:0-51474 GCA_001517045.1 Pseudotsuga menziesii | reverse complement strand
ACATTGCAAAGATCTTCATGAAGGAGATTTTCAAATTGCATGGATTGCCGAAGGCAATAGTTTCTGACAGAGATGTCAAGTTCACTTCCAATTTTTGGAAAGGGTTGTTTGAAGATTTGGGTACAAAGCTAAACTTCAGCACTGCCTACCATCCTCAAACAGATGGGCAGGCAGAAAGAGTTAATTAGGTGCTTGAAGATATGCTTCGCATGTATGTGATGGACAAACCAACCAAGTGGGAAGATTACTTACACTTGGTAGAGTTTTCTTACAACAATGGACAGCAGGCATCCTTGGGGATGAGTTTGTATGAAGCTTTGTATGGAATAATGTGTAGGACACTAGTGACTTGGGATAACCCAGTGAACAGAGTTGTGATTGGACCAGAATTGCTCAAGGAAATGGAGCAAGAGGTTATAAAGATTAGGCAGAATCTGAAGGCAGCATAGGACAAACAAAAAAACTATGCATATAAGCATAGGATGAATAGAGAGTTCAGTGTTGGGGATCATGTTTACCTCAGAGTGAAAGCAAAGAAAAGTTCCTTCCAGCTTGGAAGTTGTGCCAAGCTGTCACCTAGATAATATGGGCAGTTTGAAGTGCTTGAAAGAATAGGGCCAGTTGCATATAGACTTGCATTGCCTGCTAGTACTAGAGCTCATAATGGTTTTCATGTTTCTTTTCTTAAGAAATATGTACATGATCCTAACCATGTGATAAATTGGGATGTGATTTAGGTGGAACCCGAGGGAGAGTTCCAAATCGAGCCAGTGCGCATCCTCGACAGGAAGGTCACAATGCTCTGGAACCGAGCCATAGGGAAAGTAAAGGTGCAATGGGAGCACTATGGACCTGAAGAGCCTACGTGGGAGCTGGAGGATGCCATGCAATTGGCACATCCATTTTTGTTCAATTCTGCAGAACACTGAGGTGGTACCAGTGTAGCATTTTATTCAAATTTTGTAAAAGCACTAAGGACAGTGCTATTGAAGGGGGAGGGTGATCCGGATTTATGCAGGAACGAAATGTAAGAAGCAAATAATAGCATATGCACAATAATATTGCAGAGGACACAGTGATACAGTAAACACACACTTCTATTAATTAATGAAATAGAGAAACTATAAAACTGCTGAAAATTACATAGCAAGAATGGTAGTAGCATATCCCTGAGAAGAGATGTGGCGGCTACGCTCATCCATGACCAAGCTGATTACAAAAAGAGGTCGAAGGGCCTTATTTATCAAAAGCAGGAAGGTAGAAACCAAAAACCTAACCCTAGAAGCTGAAACGCCAAAAGTCATGTGGGCCCTATTTGGGTAAGTTAGTCCATCAACTTCCCGGGGTCATAACTATTGCATACGATCTCCGTTTGGGGCGTACAATAGCTCGTTGGAAAGATCTATCTGAGTACTACAAGGGTTGAAACAAAATAGCACTCATAGATGTTATTTTGTGACAGCAACATACCCAAAAAAACATCGTTTAGGGCCTCAAAATGGCCCCGGAAGTTTGGGACCCGAAAAAACTGCTAAAAATAGTAAATTACCAAAAATGCCAGAAAACTATTTTGAGCCAGATGGAAAGGTGGGCAGCCACTGATACCCATCTGGATCAGAGGGGAACATAATACCCCAGTTTTAACCCCACTTGCATTAAATATACATGATACATATATTGTAAATAATCATGGTGTGGAGCTAAGGGAAAAGACCCCACCATCGATTTAGTTATGTTATGTTTCGGATTGGAATGGTCACCAATGCTATATCGAGACATACGGCATATATTAAATTGTGACATCATGTAAATGTGCATTTTAATTAAATAACCCAACCAACTATGTTCACTGCAACTAAATTGAGAAGGGGCATGATTCCTAAGGATAAGGAAAGGGGGATGTTGAACATTGAGTCATGGGGGAAGAGCCATGTGTCACCACTCTCATTTGCTCACCACCACCTTAGTTTTCCATTGTTAGTTGGGGCAGCGATTTGCTAGCAGAAATACCACTACCATGCCCATGCCTGCTCTCACTCTCCACGACGTGCGGATGGTTTTCCCACTAACCAGATCATGAGTCTATTTAGTTTCTTCACACGGACTGAGTTAAAATATCCACAATTCATTGTTTGGGGGTTCACCTTCCTTCTTTCTCGCGGATTTCTAGTCTGTGGTGTTCATCCCTCATGTTCACGCAAAGTTTTGGTATCTGCTTCCCACCAATTTTAGACTGTGCATTGTTATGTTTTCCATAGTTAAGTTATGGCTGTGATTGCATCAATTAGTTCTGTGGGTTGCATCCTTGTCCCTCACGTAGAGATTGGGAGTATGTTCCTTTTTCTCATTTTCTGCTCTGTGTAGATTTCTCTAGCGACTACATGAAGGATAGTGTGTTGTGGGTAGGGTTTCTCGTGGGTTGTTATTTGCCACGATTGATGAACTATGTTTTTCCCCTGTAAAAGCTTCAATAGTTGTTGGCTTCTTGCATGCAGTGGATTTGTCTTCGGACTGCATTGGAGTGGTGAATGAGGGCCTGAGGTGCTTGATAAACCTGGTGGGGTGAGAACCACACATACAGAGCTGTTGAGCTAGCTTTCTTCTCCACAACACCTGAATAGCACTGGAAGGGAGATCAAGGTCTTAGGGACTACGTTGCAGAGAAGGGACTGATTTACTTGTGTTGGGTGTGTGTGGGTGTTCTAGAAGCCAGGATGGCTCTGGTGTTGGTGTCTGCGGCTCTTCAATGAGCTCACCAGCTTAGCATTTATCCTTTCCCAGCTCCTGGATGGCGTGATAAACCCAACTTTGTTGGCTTGGATGATCTGTTGTTTTCCTGATAAACCCAACTGTGTTGGCTTGGCTGAACTGTGTGCCCTTGTGGTGTTGTTATCCTTAGCTATGTGTAAGCCTGTTAGTTCCTTATTCCTTGGGAAATCATGCCCGGCTCGAGAGTGGTAGCATTGCTGAGAGATTGAGGAGCACGCGGGCCTATGGTTGGGTGGAATGTTGCAGCGACATAGCTGGTTGTGGGACAAGTTCTCCATAAGATAAGTACTCTTGCTTGACTTGTGTCTGCAATTATATTTACCATTGTTGAATGATGATATACATATTAAATGCTGATCTGTATATGCATGAGTGTTGATTGATATATTTTGCTTCCGTTGTGTATATGAATGATTATGCCTCGTAATATGTTTGATGTTTTAGGTATCATGCTTCAGCATTACATATATGTATGTTCATGTTCATTGGGCTAGATGTCCGGATGATTATAGTAGTGTCCCCTTTGCTGGTCGGAGGGTCGGGGACATTACAAGAATAATGAAAATGAATCACATAAATAAGTGAACAATGAATAATTGATTATTGAATCAATGAATTGATTGATTGTTACAATACTAATACATCCTTATAAAGGAAAATAAATTTTCTAAAAGAAAACTCATGCTAGCTCATAAATCAAGCTTACTAAATATCATAAACCCCCATAGGTGGATAAAGCACCTTCCAACTCTATCAAGAACCTCATGAATTAGCTGAATCATGATTTAGTTTTCATGAGTGATGGAAGAACATGTTGATCCCAGATTCCGGAGAAAAAAATCATGGATGATGGGTTGGCAACAAAAGTATCAGTTTCCTAGTTAACTAGCTTTACCTTATCCACTGAAAGGCATGACTAAAGTAGGATACATACATAATGAGTATGAAGACACAATTACTAATTCTGGAAGTCAATAAAGTGGGAAATATCTAACTAGAATCAAGATAAATGTTCTCGTGGTGTATATATGGAAAGTGTTGACCAAGTGGTGCAATTGGATACCAACTATCTAGGATAGTAGGTAGGAAATTAATCAAAGATGGTTAAATATTTTGATCCTAAGTATGGAGTGGTTTTATTTTATCCCAACACCCCCTTTAAGTATGATTTTATGATGATATGTGTGAAATAATTAGATGGATATAGGTGCATATAGGGCCCGGTAATAAGGCTATGGTCACCCTTCACAATTATTTATGTCCATAAAAGTGAGGAAAGAGGAAAAACCACATGGGGAAAATCCTCCCTCAAGAAAGGAAAAGGAAAAAAAATTAACAACATGTATTTGATATGTATTTATCTTCACTTGAATGAGTTGAATGAACTAGTTCCCATGAAATACTATGATGAGGAAGTTGTGAACTCCATGATCATGCGCTAGAGTGTAGAATCTACAAGAAGGAAGATGAGAGACTCCTTGTAGATCATAATCTAATGAAGTAGGGGAATTATCTGAATGATTTTTTATTCTAACATAATCTGATATACAAATACAATCTAAAAATGAAAATATATCTATGCATACTCCTTCCCAAAGAGTATAAAAATCAACACAATCAATTGCTTGTATAGTTGCAAAATGGTGATGTGTATCACATATATTCCTTCCAAACAAATATAGAACCTTCCAAAATCTGAAATGAGGATGAAAATACTCTGATATATCATAAATATTATCATATTGAGAAGAAAATACCAAAGTTTCAGTGTCTCCATGAGGATATACGGCTAGAGTAGGAAACGTTTGAGCAACTCGGGAAAACTAATGAGTGTAAAAATATGAGTGATGGATGGACTTGAGATCTTAACCATAAGTGTTGATAACAGATCCAAACATGTTTAATATAATTCCAATGATGACTAAGGTCATGGATAAACATTCAATGATATATACAAGACTTGAAACCATTTGATGTAAGTAACCATGCATAGGAAACCAATGAGGAGTCAACTAGTGAACTTGGGGTTTGTATAGTCTTAGGATTATTCAAAGGTATGGTAGATTGTATGGATGATGTCATAACATGCATATCATCCTGAAAATATGATTCTAAATCAGAATTATTATCATTTGAATGGAGTGACTCAAGAGCTGCTTAAGGACAAGTCGGATCTAGTGAAAAATCACAAGTTTTGGGAGATGAATCTAGGAGACTGATAGGTGGATTATTCAAGAAAGAAACTAATATTTTTTATTCTGATATATCAGAAAATGAATCTATCATATATATGAGGAATTGATTTAACTCTTGAACTCAAGGCATAGTCTATATCACCTTACAACTGTGCACTATGATAGTGATATGAAGATTCAACAGGATTCTCTAGCTCATCTCAAACTTCAATGTTATGATTCTCGAGTAGATGAGGCATGATGTCCATCTTATTCTTGAAACATTTATTCTTAGGATAAAATCCCTTTATGCAATAATAACACTTCTATGTGTTCAATTTCTTCTTTATTTTATTCATTGAACCTTCATAAGTAGGCTTCGAACTTTCATCTTCCTTATCTGACTTTGGCTTCTTCTTTTTCACTATGTGCTTCTCTTTTGATCTTGCATTCTTGATTCCTTAAACTATAAGATAATGATCCTTTCCCTTGGAGGATCTAAGAGAACCCATATAAATCAATTTATTTTGATCCCTTGTCAGTGAATCAAAGAATGTACTCAAAGAAGACATTTTCTAATTCGAAATAGAAATCCTAGTATCATGAAAATTTGACACAAAAATTGAGCATTCAAGACCCAATTTTGATAGAATGGAAAGAATCAATTGATCTTCCTTCTTATCAATCCCATATTGATTAAGAAATAGAACAAGTGACTTAAATTTTGTGAAGAACCATCAATGGATTCAAAATTGCTTGGACTCAATGAGAATAACTCATTCTACAACTGACGCACTCTTATCTCATCTTGTAATCCAAAGAGAGACTCAATTTTGGACCATACTTGGTTTGGAGTGGTCAAAGCATATGGATGAAAGAGTAGATAGGGAGAAATAGAGAGGAGAAGAAATCCATAGGATTCATCCAGCCTATTATGCCAATTAGCTTTGTCAACAATAGTATTAGGCTCATTCTCCAAATATTAAGTAACTATGTATAGTCCCTTACTGCACAATATTAAGTAACTAAGTAACTATGTATAGTCCCTTACTCATAGTTGAAGTCATTTAGGATCATAGTTGAAGAGGAATCCATGCAAAGAATTTGATATGCTCAAGAAGATACTCTGTACAACCTGCACAAATAAAAACTAGGATAAAATCTTGTAAGTTCAATGGAAGATCTTCTTCAAAGAGGAATAAGAGACTGGATGTGCTCTAATGTATAGAAATGATAGTTCCTCAACTCTGTAGAACTTAAACAACCTTGCGCTCTGATACCATGTAGAAATAGTATCTTTGGTACCATAAATAAATTGAGACTAAATACAATGTGTAAGCACATGACAGGGATCTAGCTACAAGATAATTCTCAGAAGCATGCAGAAGGAAAATATAGAGAAGAATAATGAGACTGAATCACATGAAGAAGTGAAGAATGAATAATTGATTATTGAATCAATGAATTGATTTATTACTAGAATACTATTAGATCCTTATAAAGGAAAATAGAGTTGCTAGAATACAACTCATGCTAGCTCATAAACCAGGCTTACTAAACATCATAAACCCCCATAGGTGGCTAAAGAACTTTCCAACTCTGTCATAGACCTCATGAATTAGCTAAATCATGAACGAGTTTTCATGGGTGATGGAAAAACATGTTATTCCTGGAATTTGGAGAGAAAATCATGGAGGATATGCTATTAACAAAATATAGCATCTTCATAGTTGACTAGCTTTACCTTATCCACTGAAAGACAGGAATAAAGCAGGATAAAGACAAAATATGCAAGACAACACATATACTAATTCTAGAACTCAATAAAGTGGGTAGGATCTAACCATAATTATGATAAGGGTGATCCTGGGGTATATATATTGAAAGTGTTGACCAAGTGGTGCAAGTGGATGCCAATTATCTAGGGTAGTATGTAGGAAATTAATAATAAATGATTAAATATTGTTATCCTAAGTATGGAGTGGGTTTATAGTATACCAACAATATACATAGATATTTGGAAAGTATCCCCAACATCCAACAAGACAAATGACATATTATCATACACGAATACTCCTTAGGGAGTTGTAAATACATTTTTTTCCATGTTTTATGTGTGCATATACAACATATTTTTAGAGGACATAATACAAAAGTAAATGATTTAGAAAAATATGTTACACATATACAGGGACTCTGTGTACTGGGACACCAAATAATAATCCATGCTTTAGAGATGGGAAGAATAATGCAGAGTGACATCATAGTGATTTTACGTTTGCAAGGCATGTAGTGACATCATCAAACAACTATCATCCTTTCACTCCTCACTTTTGGGATGATTGTGAAAAGGAATTGATCAATGAGGAAGCTTGACATAAATGCGGAGAGAAGTTTGGCAATATGGAATATCTTGACACACGTCACCTTGCAAAACATGCTAGTAAGAACGTTCATCTAAGTTTTGTGCATTGATTTTATCCATACAAGACCATTTAGAATGTGTTTCAGTCCTTTGTATTTCTAAGTATGAGTTAATGAATGATAGTATTGTCTCTGAAACTATGAGAAGTAAGATATAATTTTTTTGTTCTTTTGGAATGATCTTTGGTGTGATGTTCCCAAAACTGTATTTCTCAATAGCATGAGATTTGGGTAAAGCATCACTATGCTTATGCTAGTCATTGTCTTTTATGATTTTGTAGTTACTGAGCTATTACAAGGGGATTCTTCCAAAAACATTGTGTAGATAATATTTAGAACAAGCTGGATGAAAAGTGAAAACCCACATGTGAGAATTGATAGAATTATGAAGGTGCACAACATGCAAAAGACACTTGCCAGTTTCTAGGAATTTCGTGATATGTTGAAGTCAAAGGAAAGGAAATTTCCCAAGAAGCATCCCAGATGCCTGGCAGACGAGAATGAGTTTATGAGGTTTCATGGCACCACAATGATTTGTTCTTTGGGAACAAATGGAACAAATGGATCTTCTAGCCTATGTAATCTAGAAGGATGCAATGTTTATAGGATCATTAGAATGGGATTTTCGGTGAAGTAAGCAGGTTGCAGGGAAATCTACACTACAGCCACAAGTGGTAGAGCTCACGATTCCATTGATTATTATGAAGATGACTTGATATTCCCTATAGTGAATAAGTCCTTAATTGTATGCAGGATTTTTTTGGTCGAGTACACAGGCACTTGGATAACTTTGAATAGTTGTTAGCTCCTACTGGTTTTGATTTTGTGGTAGGAAAAGTTGGTCTCTTTTCCAGTATTGAAGAGTTATGTGTCCTTGATCCCAAAGCCCTTCTCCCATGCTTTGTTATAGTTTGCAAGTCTTGATTGAATCTTCCCTTATTGCAATAGAAGAAGTAATACAATTCTTCATGACAACTTCTTTTTACTTTTAGTTTGTTCTATGTTTGGTTAATATCAATGCACCTGCCTTCCTTCCTCAATGCATTCCTGAATTCCAACTAAATTGAGTGTGTGTTATGACCATCTAAACAATGTTTCCCTAAAATCGATCAATTTACATGGAAAATTTCAATTGTAACTCCATAGTTATTAAGCACTCACCTCCTAACTGTGGCTCAGGAGGTTGTTTTGTAAATTAATTTGTTCTCAAATTGATTAGGTTTAAAAATTGATTTACTTGACGAAGATAGGTGTCAAATGTAATTCTATTCTTATTAGGCACTCTTGTTCTCATTGTAATTCCATGTTGATTAAGAACCTGTATTTTCAATGTGGCTACTTAATAAGTAACCATGTTCCACATTCTCATTATGGCGATATGGCTTGGAAGGTCGTTTCACTGCGGCTTGGGAGGTGTTTCTCATAAGTCCGGAATGGATTTAAAGTTCAAACGCAAGCTAGATCACATAATGTTGTGTAATGGAAGGGTTTCTGAATTTTTGAAGTCTCTATAGACTGAGAAATTTCTAGAGCTAAGGTCATCCATCTCCCATGAACATTTTCCTATAGCCTTTTGTTGCTTCTACCCTATATTTTTTCATATTAAGTATTTGACGCTTCTTGCAGGGAGGGAAAACAATAAATACATAGTAAATTTTGGTATTTCCTCCTAACGATTAGCATTTTTCAGGGTGAATGGTTTATTTTGGAAGTACTATTATAAAACATTAAAAAAAGTTCAAGGAGAGTGGTTTAATTTGAAAACACTATTCAAAGGGTGAATGCTTTATTTTGGAAGCACTATTCAAATTTTGAGAAACAAGAATTTCTTAGTCAAATGTTAACCATAACCCTTCACATTCTTATTCTAGCTTTTAATATATTATAAAGGTTCCTTACCAACCCAATTTTTGAGGTTAGAATAGTCATATAATAGGATTTAAAATAGAATGAAGTTTTTCTTACGTTGATACTATCTTGGCAAGACATGGATGACCTCCTCGAAGGTGTGTTATACGGTTTGTTATGTGCATTTAATATATAATGAATATTCCTTTCCCACAACTTTCAAGGTTAAAATTGCTTCGATATTTCAAGGCCAAAAGTCACAATACTCGAGTGAACTAGCCTAACGCATGCATTCAATGCATGGCGTCTGGTTCACATCCGATGCCACCCATTGCATCCCATTCTACACTCACTCTTTCCCAATTGCAGCTAAAGAGAAACATTGTGGATTGTGTCAATTAGATTTGTCTAAGGTGAAAAATTACCATTGTAGTGATGAGATTAGTAACAATGGATTATTAATTTATTAATTTTAATTATGAAATTTATTAATGAAGAGATCAGCAAATACATTTAGTTAATTGAAAATAAAAAGATTGAATAAATCCTTAAAATAGAAAATGAAGGAAGCTTAACTAAAGAGAATTTCAGTTAAAAAATAAAACAATAAGAAAAGATAAGAGAAGTAAGACTCATAGGGTGAATACAAATTAAAAAGAAAGAAAATAATTGAAAATTATGCATGGGCGATGCATTGAGTTTTGGAAGGCTATTAAGAGATGGAAAGAGCTTGAATCTATTATCCCTTTTTACCCTTATGTTGTATGACATTTGTGTTTTTTCCCTGGAGGGAAGTTGTGTTGTTTCTGATGTAGGTTGCTATTGGAGGGGNAAGAGCTTGAATCTATTATCCCTTTTTACCCTTATGTTGTATGACATTTGTGTTTTTTCCCTGGAGGGAAGTTGTGTTGTTTCTGATGTAGGTTGCTATTGGAGGGTGTCGTTCACCTTGATAAAAGAGAGGTTGGGAGCCTCGTAGCAGCAGTCTATGCATTGAATTTTATTTCTAGTAGTGTATCGTCTACCATGTCATGGCTCGAGGATCCCTGGGGAAGAAGAGTTCCCATTGGGTACGTTGGGGTGGATTTTGTTGGACATATTGTGATTGGAATATTGACTATGGATCTCACAATGGATCTTTAGTAATTGTATCAATCTTTGGTATCTACTTCAACCTTTGACAACTACAATATTTTACAAGTATTTTATAGTTAATGATTGCATATTATTAAATATCGTGGCGTGATTTGATTAAATATTTTCATTATAGATGTATAAATCTTCTATTTGGGTAATATGTTGCTTGTCACGTCCCCACCCCTCTACTCAGCGGAGAGGATGCGACAAACGTAACTGCTAGTTATCTAATCCAGGAAAATGAACCTTATAAACATGATATAAAAATGCATTAGAAATAAACATACACAATGATGCATAAACATTCAATATACAACGGAAGCATTTACATATCATTCACACATTTAGGCACTCATCATGTTCATTCATAAAATATTATAGTTGCAAGGACTTAAGCACAAGAATACTTATCTTTAGGAAAGCGTGTCCCGCAACCAGCTACGTCGCTGCAATGTTCCACCCAACCATAGGCCAGTGTGCTCATCAATCTCTCAGCAACATTGCCACCCTCGAGCTGGGCATGATTTCACAATACCTAGCCAAACCAACAGAGTTGAGTTTATCAGGATTTTAGGAACTGGAAACACTGGCTGCTAAGCTAGTGAGCCCAATCCAAGAACTATGGACACCTGCACCAGAACTATCCTGACTTCTAAAACATCCACACACACCCAACACAACGAAGCATCCCCTTCTCCGCTATACAGTCCCTCGGGCTATGTCCTCCCTTCCAGTGCTATTCAGCGGGTGCAGAGAAGAAAGCCAGCCCTCTAGCTCTGTTTGTGAGGCTCCTGCATGCACTAGGTTTGTCAAGTAGGATCAGACCCCATTTCCACTCCCAATTCCATTCAGGACAAGTCCAAAATATGCACCCACAACACAATATGATTTCTTGGTTGGACGAAAAACAGTTATGGCAGCAAAACGAATTTTTAGAATGGGTAAAAATGGCCCTTTAGTAGCAATTCGATTTCCAGAGATGTTTTGGCCCTAATGTGGCCAAAACGACCTAAGTAAGACCCAAAATTGTGGGTCTCCTCTCCCACTCACTGGGCATTTCTAGAAAAATAATTTCCAGCTTGGAAACAATGGAGAAAAAATGCAGCAAAACGTGAGGAAGGAAACTCAACCACTAATAATCACCAAAAAAGGTTTCTCAACCTGAGCAAAGTGAGGTAACAGCCAAAAATGTGAATGGTTTCCCACATAGGAAGTTCTGAATGCCTGAAAGAGCTCATGTGGAGAAAAAATGGTGAGGAAAACATGCCACCATGAAAGCATGATAGAATGGCCTACGTTTTTGGGTTTTTGCTTGCCCAAGGAATCAAAACACGTTTCCCAAAAACTGATGTCTTCTCCAATTCGAATTTGGGTTTTTGTACCTTGCCCATCCCATGCAATAACCAACCTAACCAATTTCTGGAAATAATAAATGATTGGGTGAATGAGACAAGAAAGGTAGTTGATAGTTTGATGAGTTCTCCCTTTGACATTTGGCTTTTTCCCCATTGGCTGATAGGTTTGAATACCCCCCCCCACACTTATCCTTAGGAAATCATGCCCCCGTCTCACTATTTGTTGCATTCACATAGTTGGTTGTGGGTTTTTAATTAAATTGCATATTTACATGATGTCCAAAGTTATAATGTGTCGGCTAGCACAAAATACCATCGACAACGATTTTTAATCGCCAAAACACAAAATGCTAAATCGATGGTGGGGATTTTTCCTATAGATCCACACCATGATTAATTACAATATATTCATCATATACATTTAATGCAAACGGAGTCAAAAACAGGGCGTTACATTGCTTTTCTGGATCATGGATCTATCGTTTGATTAAGAAAAAAAAGGCTTCTTATGGTTTAGATCTTTCTTGTTCTTACTTACATGTCTACTGATTAGTTTAGTGGGAACCCTAAGACGGTCCTTACAAGTTTCCATGCTAATGTATATTGTTATGTCCCCGCCCGAGGGGATATATATGAATCGCTCAAGGCGATTATTTGTATTAATTTGTTGCAAATTTAACAAAATCATATAATTTTTGCTATAGTTTGTATTAATTTTTTTGGGGGAATTATTTAAATATTGATTTATCTTTCTTTTTATTGGTTTATATAGGTGACATAGGTGTGGGACTTTGTGCCCCAAGACCCGGTGGCGGGCTAACGTCAGCAGGTGGATTAGTTGAGAGTGTGGCATAAATTTTTGTGTGTTCTCTAAAGTTTTTTCATAGTTTGATTTTTGAGTGTATTAAATAATTAGTTTTTAAATTAGTTTTTTTGTTTCTCTATTGGTTTAGTTCAGGTGAGTTTCCCAGCGGGCTCTCATCAGCAAAAAATTCAGACTGCACACTGCAGGCAATGGGAGATGTGCTGGCTTAAGTTTGTTGAAACCTCCATTACTAAGTTATTATTATTAAAATTAATGTTCTAAACAACCTCTTATGAATCACAGTCTTTTAGATGCCACTGACTCTTTACAATGACCTGCATTAACTCACCCAGTCTTTTTAAATGCCATACTTATGTTACCTATAAGTGTTGGGAGTGGCAAGAACACCGGTTTATTCAGTGATTGACCCATACATTCAAGTTGATCTATCATCATAAGCAGGGATAACCACGATAGAGGCGGGAGACGGATAAGTGCCCCGCCTTTGTAATTGGCTCTGGATCCGTATTAGTGGGCACTGTATATAACGTTGTTGACTATGCTACCTTGCTACCTTTGCTGAAGTTTTTAATGTATTTTAAGTGAAGAAATAATTGATCGAGTAATTGTTCGTTTAGGTTTCCTCACATAGGAGTAGATAAAGTATTAATTTCACAATTTTTTGCAAACGTTTTGTAAATTTCTTAGTATTAAGTAATCTAGCCCTAGCACCTGTATAAGGCACTTCTCACACAAATGTAAATTTGTAATCACTCAAGTGTATATGAATCCAATGTTTATTTAGATAGGATTGTACCCACCAAACACTTGTGTTAACCTTTGATGTGATGCTCTTCCACCTCTGTCGATCTTTGATGTGATGTGCTTCTAATTGGCCATGATGGTAGCTCTGCAGGTTCATTTAATGCTTTCAGATTTCGCATGATGGTAGCTCTGTAGGTTCATTTATTCCCATGGTAGCTTGATAGCACCTGTTAGCTTAGTCTCATGTTCAAGGGGCATTTAATGGTACAAATTCTCGTTCTTCCATTGCCAATAGGCCTTCTCCAATAGAAACTGAAGCGCTTCTACCAGGGCCAGACCATAGAAAATATTGAGATCGGATCTTCGATTCCTATTTTCTTCGCTACCTGCAACTTCACCGAAGTTTTTCCTGGTAAGACGAGCTATAGAAAAAATGACACATGTGGAAGTAGCCAACAATTACCACATGGGCTATCAAGCTCATCTCTATCTGATTTAGTGTATCAGTGGGAAGTGGATTAAATCTATCAACCACAACTCGAAAAAATGACATGCCATACAGCAATTTTGCTTCTTTTACTAGTCATAGCTGCAAAATATATTTCCCTGGTTGTTGACTTTCCAGGCTTATTACAAGCGATTTCATGGGATCATTTGCAATTATTCCAACTGCAGGTTCGTCAATTGCTATTATGACAGCCTTTCTCCTTCTTAGCAATCTTGGTGCCCTAGTCGTGGAGGTAGCCACTGATGCTTTAGTGGCAGAATGTGGTAAAAAGGACCAGGGTATTTCATCAGGTGTCATCAAATGAGCTTCAATCCTTTGCATGCATGGCATTGGCTAGAGGGAGTGTCCTAGGTAACTTATTTGGCGGGATTTTTGTGAGCCAAGTTTATGCAAGGACTATGTTCATCATTTTTATTTTACCTTTGAGCATTCAAATTGGGACTTCCTTGATTTTCAGGGAGGACTTCCTGTAAGTCTTTCACCTTAGCCTAGTTCGAAGCCTTATTCCTGCTAGCTAGATTTACTTGACAATTTCTTTGTTTCATAGAATAGTCTTGCTTCTAGTATGTGGTCATCCTATCTTAGAGACTTGCTTGACGAACTCAAGCTTCTAGTATGTGGTCATCCCATCTTAGAGACTTGCTTGACGAACTCAAGTTCCATTTGATGTATATTCTTCTTGATAAACGTATTCTCCTGTATTGTTCATTGTTCATGCATTTAGGTTCTTTGTTTTAAAATTTTGTAATTCTGTGCTCTGACACCTGTGCCATGTATGCATCAAGCTCAGCAGAAAGAAGAGGGTGCTGAAGCAAAGAGCAGAGGAAAAAATGAGGTCGAGAGATCAAGTCTACGAGAGTGTTAGCAATCTGGAGGTGAGACCATCAGGCAACGAAGGAGGAGGAGGCAACGATTACGAGCCCGCAGAGATTAAGTGTGATGAATCGTGTCGCGCCAATGGTCACGGCCGTGTATACGATCGTGCTGCTACTACTACTAGTGATAGATTACATCCGCCCTCAAGTTCCTTCACACCATATCCTTCTTTAATTTCTTGTTCTTCAACACGGATTTGCTTCTCAAGGGTTCTGCAGAATGTTTTCTTCCCTGTTTGATATATCGTTAACAGATCCGGTAGTTTGCGAAGTTTCAGAAAGTTTTTAGAGAATTGGAACTATTGCCATGTTTGAGAAAGTGGGTGTTTATATCTCTTAGAAGTTCTTTGAGCCCATTATCAGAATAATGGGTATATTGAAAACTTCAGAAAATGGGTTTTAATATTTGCTAAAAATGGAAAATGGATTCTAACAATTTCGGAAAGATTGGGATCTGACAAATGGGACTTTTGGCAATTGGGAGTTCGGGGTTCTAAAGTCGAGGTTTTAAATATTTGTTGAATCACAGAAGTTTGGGTGCTGGATTGTTTTAAATGAAATTTCAATAAAAGGGTTCTCATCTGCCGAGTCCCAAAAAGCGAGGTTTCCATCATTTTTCAGGCATTGATAATGGGTTTAAGTGAAATCTGGAACCTAGTTTTTAATTGTGAAATTTCAGCAGAAATGGTCTGTAAGGAAAATTGGGAAACTGGATTTTGTGGTGCTTTCCTGTCCAAATTTACCAGTACTGTTTTCTTGTTTCAATTTAAAGTTCTGAAACTATACTAAGACTTGTAACATTGTATCAAATTTTAAGTGGTGAATCTGTTGTTTCACGTAAAGCTATTGCTAATTGCATTTTTCCTGCTTGGACATAGTTCATTTGCCAAGGTTCTCTAGTTTATTTCTTTGTCCATCTTCTATTTCTTGATAATCTATTGATTTATTCAATATGTTCTACTGGTTTTTCTCTTTTGTTAAAAGAAAGTGTTTCCTATGAATCAAGAGAAGCAAATTTACTGTGAGGAGACCTTTTCCATTTAGTTGAATGCTTTTACAATGCAAGCATCAAATTTCCAATCAATTGACCAAGTATTGATTTCCCATGGTTTTATTCGATTGAAGAAATTTCACTACAGCTTTGGAGATGGTTTGTTTTATGCATTAGCAGTTCCAGTGTATTTCCATTTTACATGTATTGAGATAAGACAAGGAATTGAAATCACTTTAGGACAAGATTGGATTTCCTAAGACCTTGAGGCTCTTCATTCAATGAAAACGAAATTGAGTGCCAGTTTTCTAGAGGAATCGCATAATGTAAATAACATAGATACATGCTTGCACAAGATGTCTTTATTTACTTACGGTTTGTAGAAATCTTCTGGATTGGGTCTATTGGGTGATATCTTCTGCATCAAGTGGTGTTCATATTGGATAAAAGTTCCTGTTTTTGTTTGGTTATTTGAAAATAAGAACAAATTCTTGTATTTCAATGCGGATGACACACTATATCAAGTGACATCCTGTGAGAATGTTAGCCACTGCAGTCCTTTCATGTTTTTACTCTGTTCTCGTCTTATTTTTCCTTGGCTTGCATTTTTCCAAGAATCCTACTATGTTGGGAAATGGATTTTATGGCTTCATAATCAAGCTTATACATGGTCAATATGTTACTTCAAATTATATTCTTATTTGTAGAGTGTATCGAAATCAAAAGATGAAAAAGAAAATGAAAAAGAGAGGCAATCCAATTCCAGCAAAATACTAAATGTAACTTTATTTGGACGCAACAGTGATTGCTTTGCTACCATTTTTCATACTTAAAACCTTCATAGCGGAAGTTGACAACGTTCCATTCACTGCACGATTGATGGCCTTACGAACCTTGGTGACATTCCAAGCCGTCTTATATGATATAACGTCAATTTTTTGCAGTCATAGATTGTTTTTTTACCCTTTTTTTTAGACTTTCTAGTTTTCTGTTGTATGCCTAGTTTGCCATTGAAATGCGATTACTTTCTGCCTAGTTTCCCTTCATGGGCAAGCTACTAGAATTAGGTGGCAGGTAGTAGGCTACTAGAATTAAGTGGCAGGTACTCTATTACTGTACTCCATGATTTTTTTGCATTTATTTGTTCTGTAAATTAATAGAATAGACTATGCATCCTTAAAAAAAAAAATTAGGGGTATGGTCAAATTATTTAAGTTTGTATATGTAAAGTTACGGCTTACTCATTATACATTGAGACATAATGTTTATAATATCTTGAATCAGATAATAGTTCCTCATAAAAAGCGCCTGTTTATGGGGAAGCCCCGTAATTCAACTGAACCTCGCAAAACAGACACATGAGCTTCTGAGTTGGACTGGCACAGCAGAAGAAAAGGCAAGGGTTTTTACCTTTTTGTCTTTGTTCTGGAAATTAGGGTCCGAGATCTGAAGTGTTTTAGTGAAAAAAATGTTGATTAATGTCTGTCTTTTTCCTGAATTAATGCAAATTAGTTTGTGTGGTTATTTTATAGTTAATTTATATATTCCATCTCCACAATAGTCATGGTGTAGTTAAAACTGGTGGTTTGCCCCCATGATATCCACATCCATGAATTTTCAATGATTTTAATGATGAAATTTTGTATGACAGTAAGGTGTAGATTTACTGGGCATACCAGCAACAAAAAAAACTCCATCATAATCTACACATTAATTTTTTTTAGATAGAGAGTTATTTTCTTTTTGCTATCAAGATACCCTTCAGGCTATGAGTCTCTTCTCAATTGCATTGAGTGCACAGTAAGGTGTAGATTTACTGGGCATACCGGCAACAAAAAAAATTCCATCATAATCTACACAATAATTTTTTTAGATAAAGAGTTATTTTCTTTCTGCTATCAAGATACCCTTCAGGCTATGAGTCCCTTCTCAATTGCATTGAGTGCACTAGCAACCCATCAGTCGACGTCGTTACTCTATCAAAACTTATTTGCCAGCATCTAAACTGAACGACCTCTAATATTCCAGAACTACTAGAATAAAAAAATGATATTAGTTGCTTATAATTATTTCCACCATTATACTGCAATAGAGCTGGTGCTAAAGAAAACCACTAGTCTCTTCCTCCACTTTGGCAGTTGTACGCCTTATGTGAGAAAAAATATGCTGCTCAGTGTTGACAGTCGCTTGAATCAGTCATTGCAATCGATTGTTTAATCCCAATTTTATGTTTTTCTTTGTGCTTTCCATTATTGACTTACCAGAATGATTATTTCTTCCAGGCTCCAATTTAAATCTTCGAGATTTTTTTGCTTTCTTTTGGGTGAGGGTTCTTTAATTTAATTTTCTTGAAAAAAATAAAAAATAAATATTTTCCCTTTCTCCTTGTAATACGTAAGATAACCTTGGTAATGTAGCCACCACAATCACACTTTATGTGTTTCAAGACTATGGAATTTTTGAAAAACTTTATTAGAAAGGTTTTTTTTTTAATTAATGAAAATTTGGATAGGTATGTTTTAGGGGGGTGGGAAAATCTAGTTTTCGTAGGTTGGTGGCAGCAAAATTTAGGAAAAGAACTAGTAAATCCTAATCAAAGGACACCTAACCAAATACAATTGTTGAGATTCACTAAATAAGATGGAATTGGTTTGAAATGGTGAAAATTTTCAACTAAGAGGCAAAGGATGCGAGACTTTGTGAAACTTGTGATAGGAATAAGCTGAACCTTGGGTGTGACTCCAAGATACAAGGATAATAGATAAATAACATAACGAGGCAATGATGCTTGACATAAACATTATGTTGAGACACTTTGTAACCATGTTGATGTTGACAATCAACATCTAGAAAACAAATGACAAAAAGAAAGGGAATGAGGATCCATTGTGACTCGATAATGACAGCTCAACATGATGTGTAATTGAAAAGGTAACCAAAAAACAAGTATAAATTCTCATATTCATCCTTGAAAAGGAAGGGCGTGAATAGAGTAGGGATAGTGTTCCACAATGGATGAAGCAGAGGGATAAGAAAGAAGAGTTGGGAAACTAAAAATAGAAAGCAGAAATAGTTCAACATACCTAAACTAGTCACTAGGAGTCTTAAATAATTATGCTTCCTCCCTGTCATGTTCTCTCTTGTATATCATGGCTAACACCATCATGTAAGAGAGATTAACACTCAAACCATTAGAAGAGGGAACATAGTTGGCATATAGTTTTGAAAAGAAGTTAAACTCCAAAGAAACTAATTGGAAACATCATAATTAAATAGTAAAAAATATCAAATTAACTAAACAATAAACAAATCTAAATGACTTCAAAGAAATTTCAAAGCAAAAAACAAGAAGTGTCTGTCTTTTTTTTCTTTCTTCATTTTTCTCATTTTTTGTATTTTTTATGGTTATTTATTTTTTATTGTTTTTAGATGAGTTGGTTAGAGTTAAGATCACTTTGAACAATTGTAAGGTTGCATGACCAAGCCATTTACAGAATTGGAAAATAATCTCTCCAAGTGGTCCTTTAATGATAAGTCTTATTCCCGATATATTGAGACATATTGTATTAGAATTTGAATGTCATTTAGATCTTCAAGAAGATAGTTCTAATAATGTTTGCAACAAAAGAATGGAGAATGAAGATACGAACTGAACAAAACAAACCACACAGGAAACGGACAAGTATTCCTCAGGAATTTATAGTATCATTAACAATAATAAAATCCGGTGTTACAATAGTTTACATAGGAAAAGAATTCGAATGCATGACATGCAATTCGAATCTATCCACTGGATCTCACTGTAGCTAACTGACCATCTAACTCATGGTGTCTCAATCAATGTCGGAGTCCAACAGATCAACTCCTAGATGTCCAACAACTCAAACAATTAGTGGCCACTATAGTAAATGGCAGTGCAAATTAATTTTATTTTGAGCTCGTGCTCTGTATCTAAAATCCGCTCAGTTATTGTAAATGGTAGGGCATTGTTTTAAATTTTTTCAAATGTTTTCTATTGAATTTGATTTTTTCAAGTGTTTTGTTGAGGTCTAAGTCAATATTTTGATGATGTCACAGTACATAGTAATTTTTTTAGATTGCCCTAAAAATTTGTTGGAAAAATTATTTTGCTTTTAAAGTTATTAATTGAAATTCTCCTAAACATAAAGGAACTAATTTATTTATTTTTTAAATGTAGAGATCTTGAGAATTCTTTATTATTCTCAAAATATTAACTATATTATTATTATTATAATTTTAATGTAAAGACTTTGGCCAATCTTTATTATTCTCAAGATATTAACAATAATTATCTGCCAACAAATTTGTAAGCCCTTTTAAATATTTAAGATTGTTATATAATCTATAAAAATAGTTGGCTATTCTTTCACATGTAGATTAGTTTTATTCCACACAAATCTGGATTAATACTTTTTCTTCAAAAATGGAAAGGACCATGTACAATATCGACATCCTAACACGTCTCTGATCTAGATACAACAACATACACTGATAATATACATCGAAATATATTCTCTCTCCTTTCTCCGATTTAAATTGTAACTGGAACAAGAATTGTGCCCTGATGCACATATATGTGGTGTTTACCAACCTTTTGTTTACTAACGTGGTTAAATTTTCTTACCAATCCAATGATTTTTATATATTTTTACCAACATAGTTCATGGATCCAATTCTTGAGAAAGCAACAACCATTTTTTTAGGAATCAAAGAGAAATCCAGTAAAACAATAGCCCCTCTTAAGTAGTAAGAGGAAGGTATTCTCTCTCAGGCCACATTCATCAACATATCTCCTCAAGTCATCATCACAAAGTTATCATCATAAATGTTGCCATTATCTTCATCTTTTGGATCATCCAATAAAATCTCTAATCCTTTCGTATTATTCATACTAGTTATTTTTAGTTATTTTCAAGACCGAAATACTTTTCAACCTTCAATATTTTTTTACATATTTAAAATTTAACAAACACTCATAAATAATAATTTATCTTTAAATAATAATAACAATAATCTCAAAAGTAAATAAACAAAAATACAAAAAATAAACAAATACCCAAAAGTCCTATATAAAATTCCTCCCTAACTTACAAGAAAAAGTGACAAAGTAACATTGCTTAAAAGAACCTTAAAACTAAAATATATAATACTATCATATAAATTAAAGCTACAAAAGATATAAATAGATTATAAAATAAAATAATCAATCAAAAAAATAATAGCAAAATCAAAACTTAAATAATGTATGTTTTATTAATAAATGATTGTTTTCTTTAAATGTGTCTACTTATGAGGATTCTTTCTTTTTAGAAAAAATACCTTATTTAATAAATTTAAATTATTTTGTATCATTTAAGTATTTTATAATGAAAATCTCATGTTTTCCTTAAGGAAAATATGAATAGAATTTGTTACCAAGTAGTAAATTTAAATTATTTTGTATCATTTAAATATTTTATAATGAAAATCTCATGTTTTCTCTAAATGTTTTAGGGAAAATATGAATAGCCCATGTGACCAAATAGTTAGGTTGTTCAAAGAATTATCACTTTTATTTTTTTGATAATTCAAAAAAAAAATAGTTTGTTTTTTATGAGTCAATTTACATTTATTAGTGATGATTGTTGTGGATAATTAAGTTATAAACTAGTTAGAGATTGCAACTAGTGATGATTGTCTTAGATAATAAGTTATAAACTAAACATAGTATCTAATATTCCAATTTTTAAATATACTTTCAATTAAATTAGTATACTTTATCCAAAATTAAATCACAATTTCAATTGATATAATTTATCCAAAATTAAATCAAAATAGTTTAGGGATAAATTTGTGAACATTACAAATTTTGATGAGTTAACTTATATTCACCGATTGCAATTAGTGATAATTGTTCTCACTATAGTTGACAAATTTTATATATAAATAAATAAATAGAAAAATATTCTAAATTTGAATTTATCAAATGAAATAGATTTAAACAATCATCTACATTTCTTTTGTTTGTTATGCACCTGAACTATTTTGCATAAGTATTAGTGGACATTCTCTTTTCTACATCTGACCTCCTGTAGCAACAACTAATAACAAGGTTCTAAATTTAAATTTATCAAATAACATAGATTTAAACAATTATCTACATTTTTTTATGTGTTATGTATCTTAATTATTTGGTATGCATATCTATGGACATTCACTTTTCTACATCTTACCTCTTGTAGTAACAACTAATAGCAAGGTCGGGGACATTGCCACTCCGTGGCTCTTGTTATACTATAATCACATTAAGTTAGTTTATTTATTTAATCGTTAATATAAATCTAAACCAAATGCTCTCCCATATACCACGTATCATATGAACATTACATTATACTTTTCAATCATCTACTCTTCCTTGTGATGTTCCCTAAGGCATCCAATCACGTGTCAATATCAACTCACTACTACAATTTTCGCAACACTCAATGTAATCAATTATCACAAATAAAAGTAAAGAAGCCATTTAATCTTGTTAATAACAAGGTATTGGTAATGTTGTTCCTTAAATTGCTATAAATCCAAAAACTGAACATATAATAAGGTTTGGATTATGTATCTTCTTCATACCGAACTTAATATACATATTTAGAATTATATAAAGTAGTGGAATCATCTTGTCAATTTTTCAGTTAAGTTAATATATTTATATGTAATTGTTATAGTTACTAATTGGCATATTGTGTGTGGATAAACTCTATTGGAAGAATCCCATCAACATATCTAAAACCAATCTGTAAAAAACTATTATTGTTTTATGGTTATAATAAGTTGATTACACCACTCCACATAACTGCAAATTGGTTACTAACAAATATTTCCATAATGGTTAAACATAGTGTTTAGTTTTTTAGATTTTCACTATGTTGAAAGTTGGTGTGATCAGCGGATTTCAATCAAAACCTTCACTCATCATCGGGAACCATAAAAGATGTAACATGAAGAGAAAGGGATGGCCCATTAAATAGGAGAAAATAGATGTGTAAGAATTGTGGAGAAATATAGTGGTTGGAAATATCAGTGAAGCTCGTTAAAATGAGATTAAAATAGGTATAGAGATGTAACGATAATAATTGTTGTAAGGAGGAGGAAAAAGGTGAAATGAATTAATGATTATAAATTGATTGAGTTAAGGGATGTTATGAGATAATATTTTTTTATAAAGGAAAATAATATAAATATTAAGTGTTAAAATAATTAATAATATTCTTAAAAATATTTAATTTAAAATAATAATAAAATATTTTTTTATATATAACAGTAAATAGGATGAATATATTTCAATTAATAATGAGATATATAATAAGGTATATAATAGGATAATTGAAAGCTTTATATATTATATAATATATATATATATATATATTATGGATGAAGGATATAATTTGGGAGAGGGTTTTTATTTAGAGAGTTAAGAGAAAAGAAAACATTGTTAGGATTAAATAATCCTTCCTTGTCCAGATATAGTGTATTAGATCATTTTCTTAACTTAGGAGTTATTTGCTAAAGTTTGGTGCTACTAGTGCCATCAGTGTGCCATCTAGGTGTGACCGGTGCCAATCCCTACATTTTAGGAGTCACTCTGAGTGCCACTGTCACCCTCCATCAATTGGTTGCAGTTGGTAGGTATTTATGCTAAGTTTATCTTCACTTACATACTGTTAGATCACATTCCGTCAGTCTAGCACCAGTGATACATGGTTGCATGGGGAAGTGGTGCCTTTGTTCACCTACCATGTAAGTTTAACTGGTTTAACTATTTGAACTGATTGGTAGACTAAATTAGACAGGTTGAGTTAGACTAGTGGTTTCTGATAGTGATTCAGACACTTCAAGTTAGCTAGTTAGTCAACATTGAGTTGGTAAATTCGAATCTTATCCACGTGATTCGAAATATCCATTATGTAACATTACTATATAATGTTGGAATTAATGAATATTATTGTTGTAATTTACTGAGCAATACTTATCTGTTTCCTATGAATTTTTTTCTTGTTCAGTGTATAGTTTTCAATCCATTCAACTTCTTAATTATACAATTCAATTGCACTCATTGCACGTAGATCAATGGCACAATAATTTTAACCTAGTATCAGAGTCTATTTAGGAAAGAGACAAGCCTATCCAATCTCCATTGTACACCAGAAGCAGCTCAGTTTCCACATAAGTCCTGCCAAGTGTGCATTGTTAACTCTAGATTCGTCCAAAGAAGTATCTACAAGCATGACAAACCCTAAGAAAGTGTACATGTCAAAATGGAAGGCTTGATTTCGACATGATTGTGAATTGTTTTTTATTTTGGTAGCATTACTCACATGTACTACATAGCTTGATTGGAGAATTGACTATTCAGAAGGAAAATTGATGGATTCCACTGCTCTTGTACCCAAGATCCTTACACCCTTTAACTATGTTGATTGGAGGGCAGATGTGCAAGTGTCCTTGCGCAAGATGGCTCTTTTTAGGATGACTATGGGAAGAGAGATAGAGCCTCATCACCCTACTAAGAAAAATAAGTTATTGAATTAGTTGGATGAAGCATTTGGATTCCTTTGCACTCGAATCTCCTGGGATCTCCTCTTTCACCTTGAGGGATTGAAGACTCCTAAAGAATCTTGGGAGAAGCTTGAATTATTGTTTAGAAAGAAAGATGAGCTTCAAGGGAACATATTGGAGAATGAGCTAATTGCATTGCATCCCAGCAGTTTTGAAACTATACAGTAGTTTTTCACAAAGTTCAAGTCTCTAGCACTACATTGTAGACAATGTGGAATAGAGAGGAAGGATGAGAAGCTTGTGATCTTTGTGCTCAACAAAATTGGTTCTGACTACTCTTTCTTTGTCTCTACCTTCCATTTCGGAAGAGATTCCATCCCCAATTGGAATATGCCTTCACTAGATGGCTTTTCTAAGTCTTTAATATAGGAGCAGGATAAGTTGGTCCAAATGGGGGTCCTCCAAACTTCCAAGAACCAAACTCTTCTGATGTTAGACTCAACCAATGCACAAGATAAAGGGAAGCACAAGGGTAAAGAGCCTAAACAATCTTATTCAAAGAAAAATAGAATCAGAAATATTTTGAGGGTTCCATAAAAGAAAAGACTAGATGTCCATACTGTCGGAGAGGCTTTCATGCAGAAAGCCAATGCAAGAATAAGACCCTCAACCTGTTGACAACACTCCTTGAATAGAAAAATATTTCCCTTACACAAGGTGCAGAGATGTTTGATGCTAGAGAGAAGATGAAGATTATGGGAGGTTACTTTCCTTTAAAGAATGACTCACTCCATCGAAGGCTTACTTGATATATTTTGGAGCATCCAACCACATGGTTTCCTCTAGGGAATCCTTCACCACTCTCACTGTATCAGGAGGACCTAGCACTCATATGGGATGTGACTCCCAAATCATAGCTACTGGGAGAGGGTCTACTAAAATCTAGCATGATGAGTTCAAGAATGTACTCAATGTTCCCTCTTCTGCAGCAAAGCAAATTGTTCAAGATGAAGAAGAAGAAAAATATTCCTCAGAGTAAATTCAAGTTTAAGAAAGTCTCCTTGGAGTGTCTCCTTCTCCTTCTGGTCTGGATGTTTATGAGATCTCTGATATCTCATATTCTCATATAGTTGATCCAAAAGAATACATTCAAATCTTTGTTATTGAAGAAAAACTCTCCTTCCATTCTATGCAAAATGTTTCCAGTGATTCTTTTATTTTAAATTATGTGCTAAGTTTACCAGTAATTGTTTCAGAAAATGAAGCAGAATTTCATTTCTCTATCTCTAATGTTATTGTTGGTGTGCAAAAAAGTAATACTTTGTATGTTTTGGAAGAAATAACATATTTTAGCAGTGATCCATTTACTCTCTTTGATCTAGATCTTCCATCAAATTCCTACATGAGTGCATACACCAATACTTAGAATTTTGTTGAATAATGGGAAAATTGTGCATCTACCATTTCGGTGGGGCACTTGGAACCTTTGTTCCATAATATTGGATCTGATATGACCTTATCTGGTTCAATTTTTAAGTTTCAAGATCCTCTAGTCATGCTTGTAGCTTTTCTCATCAATTTTGGTGTGAAAAATCAAGTACCACAAGTCTCTTTCAATATTGTTGCTGGGGAATTGATGTCAGTTTTCTCTCATGAGTTTTCTGATATTATATTTTGTGGATAATTAGTTATTTTTAATCTATATCATATTATCTATCTCAAGCATTCTCTCTCCACAGTCCTAGGGCTTCTCTACCTTTCTATTCGATCACATGCTCATCTCCTCATAGAACTAGTAAATATGGAGACATTCTGCATTCGCCTAGACACTGGCCCCTAACACTTGAAGCTGATTTTACCTCACATGATTTGTTTTTCAAGGATGCAATATATCAGTTCCTTGGGTTTTCCTCACATGGTTCGAATTCTCAAGAACTTTTTCTCTCTCATCAGTTGATCTCAATTGCTCTACATGGGTCCAGTTTTCATCTTGCAACTGTCTATATTTATGATTCAGTTGAGCATATTTTTCTTCTCCCAAATAGGAAAATTACTCCAAACATAATCATTTGGTTTGGAGAGGTTCACATGCACAGTTCTATGATGCTGCTACATAGAAGAACCAAACTATTGAATTGTTGTTACAAAGTGTTGCCAATTGCAGCAAAAGTTTTACAAAGTTTTTTTCAAAACTTGTTTTCTGATTTCACCGCTTATCTTAACGAGGGGGGGGGGGGTTCCCATGAGGTTTCTCCCATTTCCCTTAATTTTATTAAGTAGTTTTGCTTCTTTTAGATTGTAATGGGTGACTTATGGCCTTATTTCAAGAGCCCAAGTTTTCCAAGTTAGGATTAAGCAGGGGGGTGTTAGGATTATATAATCCTCCCTTGTCCAAATATAGTCAATTAGATCATTTTCCTAACTTAGGAGTCATTTTCTAGAGTTTGGTTCCACTGGTGCCACTGTTGCCATTGGTGCCACCAGTCTGCCGCATTGGTTCCATCAGTGTGCCATTTGGATGCCACCAATGCCAATCCATACACTTTAGGAGCCACTCCGAGTGCCACTGTCACCCTCCATTAGTTGGTTGCAGCTGGTAGGTAGTTATGCTAAGTTTATCTTCAGTTACATTCAGTTATATCACATTCAATCAATATTGTGCTAGTTATTCATGGTTGCATGGTGAAGTGGCACCATTGTTCACCTACCATGTTAGTTTAACTAGTTTAACTGATTGTCAGGCTGAATTAGACGTGTTGAGTTATAATAGTGGTCTCTGACAGTGATTTAGACACTTCTAATTAGCCAGTCAGTCAACATTGAGTTGGTATATTCAAATCTTATCCACATGATTTGAATTCTCCATTATGTAACAATTTCTTTTACTGTTGCAAATTCCCTTTGACTTGTTGGTCCATCCTTTCATCTGACAAACCACAACCCAGGGGATTCTAAGTCTTCAAAATCACCTAAGGATCGCACCCGTCTTGGGCCACACCAACCTTTAGCATGGTTGGATTTAGATGTTGCCTCCCAAGAGCAACGAGTTTTGATCTCGAGTCGCCTTGCTAAACGAAACTCGACTTGATCGTTTTCTCTACCGGAACTTGGCCTCCATTATGTAACATCACTTTTTACTGTTGGAATTGATGAAGATTATTTTTGTAATTTACTAAGCAATACTTATATGTTTCCTGTCAAATTTGTATTGTTCAGTGTACAATTTTCATTCCATTCAACTACTTAATTATACAATTCAATTGCACTCATTTCTTGTAGATCAATGGCACAGTAATTTTAACAAACATAATAATATAAAATGTTAGACAAAGGATAGGGAGATAAATTCAAAGTGAAATAAATGATTAAAATAATTACTAAGGTTAGTAAAGGTGATGATAATATAGAGAAAATGGGGGAAATTTTTGGGGCTTAGAAATCAAGGAGAGGAGAGAAAATGAACAAAGGGGGGAAGCGGTGATAGAGATAGATGATGACCAAGGAGGTTAATAAGTGTGATATTAGAATAATTAATGAGAGGAATTAAGGTGATGGATCAGGGGTTTCTAAGATTGGATTAGTTTATATCAATATTTCTTATTGCATTTATCGATATGTTTTTTAGTTTCTAGAGCTTATGTGATTAGCCAAGAGGAATAGTAAGTAGTAGAGGCTATAATTCTTGTGTGATTGGAACATAGAAAGGTAAACACTAAAACTATTATTGTTTATGGTTATCATAAGTTGATTACATCATTCCACATATGTGAAAATTGGTTATTAAAATATATTTCACTTGTGATAATTATTTTTTTTATTGATTTTTTCATTAAAAACAAAGAAAAACAAGACAATTTCGGGTGCTTAAGATAATTAAATTCCAATCTAGGATGATTTAGACAATCAAATTCTAATTTAGGATGGTTTAGATAACCAAATTCTTGAATGCATTTTCACATCTTAAGAAGATGTCGAATTTAACTTTGTGTGCATATATGATAAATGATTTTTCATTTTTAACCACAAATTATTTGTTTTATTTCCTCATAAATCATGCATCCATCATCATATATAGGGTATGGATTGTCTTATTTATTTTCACTAATCAATTCAACATAAAAAATTTCATAAAACCCATAAATTGTTTTTGATATTAATATATTTTTTATAAACTATTTTGGATACCTGCTAGAGAGATTGTAAAAAAAATGGAATACTATTGTAAATAAAGTAACAAAGAAGTTAATCCTAATGTAAATAAAATAATTTCATTTATATTTAAAATAATTCGAAATTGAGTATTAAATGGTTAGATATGTTGATAACTATATATGAATTTTATTTAGTTATTACAAAATTAAACATTGCAAAAAAACACTAGTAAACATTGCAATCCATGTAACCCTTGTTGAACATCAAACATTGAGATAAAGTTCTTGTAAAAAATTGTGATCCAGATAACCCTTGTTGAACATCAAACATTGTGACAAAACCTTGTAAAACATTGCAATTCACATAACACTTGTTGAACATCATAGCATGACAAATTCATTGAGGAAATTAGACATAATGTAACATAACCATTTGATTAATGTACCAAGTCGAAATTAAGCTAAATTTAATTAGAATGAAAAAGGGTAAAACATAAAACCCTTGCAAAATGTCATAATTTGACAGAACCTTTGGTGAATGTCGTAATGCAATAAAGCCATTAAGGATTGTGACTACAATGCAACATGAACATTGAATAATGTACGAAGTCAACATAAGCTAACCAATATGAACATCGCAATATGTATGTGATATTATAAACCTATTAGTATCACAAGATTTTCATTTCTGAATGTGACTGTGTATTGGAAAATTATCAAGTATAGTCAAGAATGTTTAAATTGTAGAAAAAATTGGTCAATAACCAACCATGGTCAAATCATGTCTATAGGACTATTGATGCAGGAGAATCTACTCACTAAAGCAATCTGATTTGAAAATCAGACCTTCGGTTTTGACTATTCCCCAAGAGGGGTTCTGTTGTAATATATTTGTACCAAGTTGCTAAAGTCTTTAGGCTAGAAATTAGAATGTTTTAATAGGTGACGAGTAAGATAATAAGATTAATTGCTTAAGGAGTGACTCAAGAAGGTCCGAGACTGAGCTGATGGAATGTAGCAATCAGTTTTATGACAAAATGATATGGATAATATAGGAAGTATACTTATAGAATCAATTGCTTAGATATAGGGGATTAGTTACTAGTTTTTAGGAATTTGTTAGGGGAGCTGGAAGTAACTTGCTTGGTATAAACATGTAATCCTGAGGGAAAAGATGGGTTCGACCTTCAATAGTGGGAGAAGGGATCGAGAGATCCAAACGAGAAGATGTCCAAGAAATGTCGTATCGGGTCATAGAGTGTTAGAGGTAGAATTATTCTATTTGTAGAGCAATTGCTTTGTTAATGAAGAGGAAAATTCTACATCTTTGTGTGTCAATTATATATATATAAATATATTGTTGATTTCCAACATCTGTGTGATATGTGGGAGTTTTTCTATGTAAACATAGCAATCACAGAGTTTTTGTGCACCTGAGTAAAGCACAATGAGTATTATGGTTTAATATGTCAAAACTAGGTTGAATTTATACTCCAAAAATGCATAGAATAAATGAGGAGTATGTGTGAATTCTATTCTGAAGGATGAAGAGAATGGAGAAAATGTTATTATGTCAATCGATTTCACTTGAAAGAGATTGTAGGTTTAAAAGACAATAGTGTGTTTCTGTGGGCGTGAATCTGTGTGAAGGACCGATGATAGATTTGAAGCTTGTTGACGGAATGAGAAATTTCAAAGGAATTATTAATTTTCCATAAGGATTTACAGGTGAAGCGAAGAGAGATCATACTATGGAGAATCAGTTTTCCAAACCCATGAAGAGCCAAGATTCAGTTGGTACGGTCCAAGAAATCGAACGACAAGGATCAACGGAGGAGAAGTGAAAAGGCGCATAAGCCTGTGTGTGTTTGTGCTGCATGTTTTTTTCTTTTGTTATGAATGAAGCTTGACTATTTTTCTTATGAAAATCATTGATTATTTACCAAGGGATTAGTAGATACAAATAAGAGCAGGGGATTGGTCCCTTCACCAATTTTGGTATCAGAGCAAGTCGCTCTTTGGCAAAAGATAGAGTGCCTAATAGAGTTTCTACATTGAGAAAAAAGATAAGTAGAAGATTGTAGTGGTAGGAAGAGAAGACGAGAAGAGTGCTTATAGAAGTTGTAGAAACCAAGAAGACTCTTGAATAAAGAGTAGAGAGTGGGAAAAAAGGCACTGAGATGATAGGAAATTTCTTAGGAAGAAAAAGGAAGTGATTGCATGAGAGAAGTGATGAAGGAAGAGTTGGTTGTTCAAGTAACCAGATTGAGTAAAAGGTGAAGGTCTAAGAACTGTTGTGTTTTAGATAGAGAAGATATCAAGTCAGGAACAATTGAAAAAGTGTCATTGAAGGTAGGCCATAGAAATATGATACTGAAGGTATTTCCAATTTGATATTGGGAAAATAGTGAAACCAATGAGATTCTCCTAGGAATGTGACTACAAGAGGGAATCCTGGAGAAGGAGTATTAATTACTCAAAGGGTTCAAAAGGGAAGGAACCAGTGGGTGTTGAGAGACCAAGCTCGGGAAGGATTTTGGATGAGGCATAATAGAAATATGAAGAAACTTGTTTACTATAGAGGTTGGTGTTGTACTTCACCAGGAATCATTAGAAGAAAATATTCAAAAATTGCAGCATTGTAAGATTCGAGGAGTTGTTTGAGGTAATGTATTTTGGAAGTTTCTGAAATTGATTATATGATAAATTGTTGATTGTGGGATTAGTGTATGAATATGAATATCTTTTAACAGTTCTTGGGAAGAATTTATACCTTGGGAGAGAGGTAGGACAGATTTTGTTGAAGGACTAATCTTCAAGGAACTTTTCTTGGTTTTAAGAACGGTGAAAGGAAATTGTAGCAGTGGTATATGCTAAAACATATATTGTGTTTCTTGTTTATTATATGAAGAGATTAACTTCTTGTCAGTGAGAGAAAGAGAAGATGAGTGGATGGCAATGAATCTTCCAAACTAAAGGATGGAAGAGATATTGTGTGCAAAAGGCATGAAGAAACCCTTAATGGATAAAATAGAGTGAAATAAGATTGTGACCGAGCCTAGGAAGTAAGGTATATTACTGAATAAGGGAGATGAATTGTAGTTCTCCAAGAAAGGTGAGAAGTTGGAAAAAAATAGCCTAGAATCTTTGAATGCTAAAGATCAAGAGTCCTCAAGAAGAGGTTCTGTGCTAGAACCAAGAAAAAGAAAAGTTACCAAGAAGATGACTTTATGTTGGCGACAAGTAGTAGACTTGTTACAAAGAGAGAAGAGGATTGTTGCAGCTCACAAGTGGACCAAGATGATTCTATAGAGGAAAGAATAAGATATTACCATTGATGGTTATCTTAAGGGTTCAAAGAAAAATTACAATTAGGGGAAGGAAATTAGCATAGGTTCCAGTAGAAGGCTAAGCATGGAAAATATTAGTATGGTATCTGAAGACAGGTTGACAGAGTTATCTTGTGAATATGGTTTGTTTGCAACTCATAGTAGGAAAAGAGGAGCTCATGAATGAAATAAGACTATGGCTACTGATGGTCATAGTAATGGTCAAAGAGAAGCCATAAAAGATCCAATGGGGATGAATTTGACAGAGAGTTATCTAAGATGAAAGTAAAGTTGGAGGTGATGAGAGAATTCATACAAAGGAGTGTGGAAGGCCAAAGATATGGTTGGATTCTTCAAAAGAAAAGAGTTAAGAGGGACTGGTTGCAGAGTAGGTTGAGACACAAGGAAAGTGTTCAGTTCAAGGAAGAACTCAAAAGAGTTGAGTTGTGGCATGGGATATGTGCCGGGGAAGAATGCTACTTATGTGAACCTGAACAAGGACTTGTTCTTGGGGAGAGTAGTGATGATGATGAAGACATGGGACTAGTCAATGGTCTCATGAATCCTCTAGAGGATGGAAATCAATTGAGGGAGATGATGTCTGAAACAACAGAAGAGGCTATGAGGCCTCATGGTTTTGAAATTAATTATAGGTGTTTGTTTGCAAGTTGTACAAGTTCAAAGAAGACAGACAATCATTTAAAACTGTCACACAAACAAAGAAGAAGATGACTAATTATGGTCACATGGGTTTCTCAGATACGAGAGATAAATGAAAACCATTTGATACTTTCATGAACCTAGAAAAGAAGTTGACTATCCATAGTCATATGAGGAATCCAGAGAAGAAGAATTATAGTCAAGGCAAGCAAGATGTTAAAACAAAAGGTATCCATAGTTCAAGTCAAAAGGAGTTTTACAAAGGGTTTTTTGAGATCAAGGAAAGATCCAGTAAGATATAGAAGTTGATTCAAGACAGTAATGAGGACCAATAGATTGGATGGATGATGAAAAGGAAGAAAGTGAAATAGCATGCAATGCAACAGAAGCAAAGACAACAAGCATTGGCTTAGAAGAAGGATAAAGGGCTCAAGAAATCTGATCTTGAGAAAAAATTGATCAAGAAGGAAGGGATCCATTCATATGAATATGGATCAAATATTTTTCTCAGGAAAACTGATGAAACTAATATAAATATAATAGATAATACTATGGAGTATTCTGGCAAAGTCAACTAGAAGAATTGGTGATGAAATCATCAAAGGAGACCTTAGAGTCTCATGGTTTTAAAACTAATATTTTGTGTGTGTAAAGGAGAAAAACTATCTCATGTTGTCACAGAAGAAAAGAAAAAGAAAAATTTTGGATTTTCAAGAGATGAAAGGAGGTTCACAGAATCTTATGAAGGAGGAAGGGAAGTTACTAAATACTATTGTGGAAGATTTTTCATATTGTGGACAGACATTGAATTATGGTGGCAAGGAATACAGTTATAATAAAGAAGAATTTCTGATAGTTATTGCAGAGAATGAAGACAAAAAAGACTGTGCAGAGTTCTTGGGAGAACTTCCAAATGAGATGGCAAGTTTATGCCATGAGTTAATCCTTTTAGAAAAGAGACTAGAGAATCAAAGAGTGCATATTCAAAGTGTAAAATCAAAACTAAATAAGAATGAAGAGGTTGTATAGGGTGACAAGCGTGGAAAATAATTTTTCAAGGATGTTAGTACACAGAGAAAACAAAGTGAATCATTTGTGCTTGATGATTGGGATAATTCTAATGAAAATTTATATACAGACACACAAAAGTGTGAAGTGGATTTAAAAGAGAAAATTGTCTTTGAGGAATAGATTGAAGTGAAGAAGAATGATACCTTGATGTCTCTTAATGATGGAGTTATATTGTATGAAGTTGTTAAAGGGAAGATTGTCTTGAAGGGAAATAAGAAGAGTGAATTTCTGAAGTGTCATTTAAAACCTGAAATGGTAAGTGATATGGGAAAAGTAAGAGATCTCAAGCAACATAAGATTGTTGAGATAGAAATTGAAGTTGGAATGGAAGCATAAAACAAAATTTCTGAAGGATGTCAGTGGAAAATACATTTCCATGTCTCATATGTTTGTGAGAAGAAGGATGAGAAGGAATATTGGGAGGAAAGTTGTAATACTTATATTTAGAACATATTCAGTCATAAAGGAGGAATTTTTGTTATTTGGAGAGTGAATTGGAAGAGTTATGGAGACTCATGCAAAAGAATTCCAAGGGAATGTCTGGCAAACAAGAGAAAAAGGTCAATTGTTTTAGTGCATTGACTAAAAAAGATGTTATAGGTAAATGCAATGGAAGATTGCAGAATAAGGTATGGAAGCCTAGTAATTTAACACCAAAAATGAAGTGTGATGATAGTAAAGTAAGTGTTGAGTTACAACATAAACTCTGTGATCTAGGAAAATGGACATTGGACGCATATGACCTAGAGGTCATGTTTTTTTTTCCTTCTACCTTGGGAATCTAATGCAGGAGCATCTACTCACTAAGGAAATCTAAGTTGAAAATAAGACCTTGGGATTTGACTATTTCCCAAGAGGGTTTCTATTGTAAAATATTTGTACCAAATTGCTAAAGTATTTAGGATAGAAATTAGAAGGTTTTAATAGGTGATGAGTCAGAGAATTTGATTAATTGCTTAAGGAGTGACTTGAGAAGATCTGAGACTGAGCTGTTGGAATGTAGTAGTCAATTTTATGACTCAATGATATGGATAAGATAGGAAGTATATTTATAGAATTAGTTTCTTAGATATAGGATATTAGTTACTGGTTTTTAGGATTTTGTTAGGGGATTTGGCAGTGACTTTCCTGGTATAAACATGTAAGCCTGAGGGAAAAGAGGGGTTCGACCTTCAATAGTGGGAGAAGGGATTGAGAGATCCAAACGAGAAGATGGCCAAGAAATTTTGTATCAAGTCATAGAGGTTAGATGTAGAATTATTCTATTTGTATAGAAATTGATTTGTTAATGAAGAGGAAAAATCCAGATCTCTGTGTGTCGATTATATATATATATATATATATTGTTGATTTATAACATTTGTGTGATATGTGGGAGATTTTCTGTGTAAACATAGAAATCACAAAGTTTTTTTGCACCTGAGTAAAGCACAATGAGTATTATGGTTTAATATGTCATCGAAATGCACCTAAGTAAAGTGAAATGAGTATTATGGTACTCCATAAATGCATAGGATAAATGAGGAATGCATGTGAATTTTATTCTGAAGGCCGAAAAGAATGGAGAGAATTTTATTATTTGGATTAATTGCACCTGACAGAGATTGGATGTTGAAAAGACAGTAGTGTGTTTCCTTGGCCGCGAATCTGTGTGAAGGATCGATGATATAGTTAAAGCTCATTGATGGAATGAGAAATTGCAAAGGAATTATTAATTTTACATAAGGATTTACAAGTGAAGCGAAGAGAAATCATACAATGGAGAATCAGTTTCCCAAAACCAAGAAGAGCTAAGATTCAGTTGCTACAGTGCAAGAATTCAAACGAAAAGGATCAACGGAGGAGGAGTGAAAAGGCGCATAAGCGTGTATGTGTTTGTGCTACATGTTTTTTTTTTCTTTTGTTAAGAATGAAGCTTGACTATCTTTCTTATGATAGTCATCGATTCTTTGACCAATGGATAAGTAGATACAACTAAGAGCAAGGAATTTATCCCTTCACCAATTTTGGGCATTTATCCCTTCACCAACTACTATAGTCAATATAAGTGATCGAAGGTGAACATTGCAATAGATATAATGATATTATATGAGTACTGTAGTGCCCTACTTTTACTTTCGAATTTGATTATTGATGTTACATTATTATTTGAGCGCATTCATTTTCGAATGACCCGATTATGTGTTGATTCAGACATGGATTATTTTTTGTTATTTTTTAGGGCATTCGAATTTGAATGACCTAGCTATGTATGTAAACTAGAACTTTGATGATTAAGTTAAATGTTTAAAATCTAAATACTATGAGAAGATGATATGATGATGAAGATCAATTTTTATGGTGTCATGAAAGTATGATTTGATTTTATGATAATCAAATTCTTATGATATCATGAAATTATGAAATGATAGATTAAATGAATACAAAAATGTTTATGTATAACATGTACTTTGATGGGTTGTTGAGTGTGACAGGAAAATACCGGTGATGTTATCCTAGCATAAATTTATATGTGATGAATTTTGTTTAGAAGATTTGATATGCATAGTGTTTACATGTAGGTACTGGATTGTGATTTCCAATGGTCCACATCATGTAACAGGGATGGATCGAAGAAGATGTAAGAATAGTGATTATTCCATGATATGAGTTAGGGAAAAGCGAGAGAGGATTTTTCTCATCAAATGCATGTTTTCTTAAGGTAGTCTGTGTACTCGATCATTCATGAGGTATTTCTTAGGGGACACACAAATCGCAATAAGGACTCAGAATTATTCTCTAGGAACCATTAGTCTCTCAACACGGGTTGTTGGACTAACTTAATGATGTATCATTCATTGTACCGACCCCCAACATAGAGGGATATTTGAATGGCATGCATAGAACATGGCATCCTTAATATGCTCATTACAATCATAAAGCACTAGTTAAATTAAAACACTAAATGGAGGTAAGGAAGTTTGTTTTAAAAGATTTAGAAAAAGGATTTATAATTAAATAATTTGCACATAAAATCATAGTTTATTAATTCTAAATATGAATTTTGAATAAAGAAAGGATGTAAAAACTAAATTTATTCAAGAGTTATTAAACACATGCACCCACACAATTAGGAGAAATTGACTGGACTATTAATGACAAAATCTAGAAGATTATGTGAGTGTAAATCTCAAATTAAAAATTAGAAAAATATGAAAGTAGAGAGAAGTGACACTCGGAGGGTGAGCTATAAAAAAATAATAATAATAATTCAGAATTATGCATGGATTATATGCATGAGGGTTTCAAAAATATATAAAGAGGAGAGGGCATGAGGCTCTCATCTCTTTTAGCCTATTATTGAACAACATAGATTATGTTAGATTTTGACAGTGATTATTGAGGATTTGGTTTATCTTTGGATAAACGAGGTTGGGAGCTTCTTAATAGTATTCTATGTACATTGAATATTGTAGCGATTTCTCACATTCAGCCTTATTGCAACTTAGGGGTCCCAAGGGAAAAATAGTACCTTTTGGGAGTGGTAGGGTAGTTTCTGGTAGATATTCATTGATTGACATTCAAAAGAATATTGTGCAGGGGGGTTCTTTAAACAACGACAACCTTGAACACTCCTCGACAAGAAAATTAGGTTGGCACCATTTTTTCTTTAATGATTTTCATTATTTACTTTGAATTCAATATTGGATTATCCCAGTTTTGTGATTTCTGAAAACAATTGTTTTGCTGATTTAATTTACACATGCATATTTCTATATGCTTAAGGTATATTAGGCCCATTTTAACCTTGCTAGCATAGATTTGATATCCAAGGATTACCCCAAACTTGCATATTAAAATATAGATTTAGATATATTGTTCAAGTGCGAAGAAGTATATGTATGAATTATAGATCTATGAGTCTAGAAAAGAAATTGTGTCCCAAGTACTGGTGTTATATTTTCTATTGGTATTAGAGCATGGTTGAAACGGTAGGGCCTAATGGCTCAATAATGAATCAAAAAATTGTAATATTTTAAATTCTATTGATTATTTGTACAAATTGTTCAAATATGGGGAGAGATGGAACAAATTGAGTTTCAAGCATGAACTATTGGACTACTTATTTATTATTACATCATAGTATAACAGTGTTACGCGCTTGATGGTTCAAGCAAATACTAGCTAACTGATTCTGAAAGTGTTTAACTAAATATATCTAACACATACTAGCAAATGATATTACTATTCCTAACACTCCCTCTTAATATCAAGGGTTACATTATTTATTAATAATCCTTCTTAATCATGATACTCTAAAATGAAAATGCAAATTTATATTGATCTATGTGTAAGCTAGTCTTACAAACACTTAACAAATTTTAAAAAAACTTGGTTTTCAACTCTGATCTATGACACTACTGCTCAAACTCTTCGTTATTTTATGAATATTTGATTTCTCATAAACTTGAGCTTATGCAGGCCTTGTAGTGATGGGATTATGCTTGCTCATTGTTGTTTATTTCTAGCACTAGTCCATTCTTCGTCTTTTAGAATTCATCATAGTGACTATTGTCACTATATTTGGTGTTAATATTTCATATGCTTGCTTAGATACCATTATTATTTAATCTAAATTGACAATAGTAGCATATGCAGAATCACTTAAAGAAACACAATCACAAGATAGACACAGATTTACCCTAGGAAACCCTCAAGGGGAACAAAACCCATAAAAAATTCATTTATATAGATGTATAAGATAAAACCCTAAAACAGGTGATCCTCCTCCTAGATAGTATCTCTCTCTCTCCTATGCGCTATACACAAGTGAGTGTGTGTGTTCAAATGAGGAACACAACTCCTCAATTTATACTCTTCCTATTACTTGACTTTTAACCTAACAAGTCAACCCCAATAAACTAATTGGGACAACTTCACCTAGGAAGACTCAAAACAATATTATATTATATTCATTAGGGTACTATTGAATCGAATTACAATGGAGGTTATAACGCATGACTCTATGATGAACAAATACAATAGTAACATCTCTATGGAGGAATAAGACATATCCCTTGGGGTATATTAGTAAAATAAATTTAGAAAATTCTTCGAAGTTACAATATTTAAACTCTCCCCCTTAATGAGAAGGGTATTCTACTGACAACAAGATCATCAGCTATAGAAGTAAGGAGAGATAAAATCTTCAACAATATCAAGGTCATATAGTTATACGTCATAGGAAGTTTTCAACAATCATCAACAACTAGAACAATTATTGGAATATCTTCAATATATTCAGTACTGGAACATTGTCTTCTACAATGCAGAGCCTTCATCTTCTGTATCAATCGATCACTTGATCCTTTATAGCAACACTTCAATCTGTCGATCCCTTCTATCAACACTTAGATCTTCTTGATCCATTGCAGCAACTCTTAGATCTTCTTGATCCTTTGCAATAGCACTTTGATCTTATTGATTCTTTTTAGTAGCACTTCGATATTCTCGATCCTTTGCTGCAACACTTCGATCTTCTTGATCCTTTGCAACAACACTTTGATCTTCTCGATCCTTTGCAGCATCACTTCGATCTTCTCAATCCTTTGTAGAAGCACTTTGATATTCTCTATCCTTTGCAACAACACTTCAATCTTCTTTATCCTTTGTAACATCAATTTGATCTTCTTGATCCTTTGCCGCAACACTAACTGCAATACACATTATCTCTTTATGATATGATCAATCCCTATCACTTTAGGAAATAGGTCCAAGGATGATGCAATCCTCATCAGCATGCTCCCCCTTTACGAGGAGGGTCCATAGAATCAACCAACTGGATAGTCCATAAATGAATGAAGGACCACATCATCTACAACTAAATGTAGATCACATCCGCAAATGAATGAAAAACTATCTTCCACAACTGAATGCAGGACTCATCGTACAACATCCTCATCTTATTAAATATAGGACCACTCCCAAGAAAGTGTTATTTTCTATGGCATATACAAGTGAATGTAGGAACACTCTCCATGCAGGAGTATCATCTACAATTGAATGCGGATCTCTTCCACAAATGAATGTAGGACAACTCGTCTGTAACTAAGTGTAGGACTCATCGTAGACCATCCTCTTCCTATAAAATCTAGGACCACTCCCAAGCAAGTGTTATTTTCTACGGTATATACAAGTGAAAGTAGGAAAACTCTCCATGCGAGAGTATCATCTACAACAAAATGAAAATATCGTCTGCAAATGAATGAAGGACCTGTCATCCGCAACTAAGTGCAGGACTCATTGTAGACCATCCTCAGGTTGTTAAAGCTAGGACAACTCCCATGCAATATTTACTTTCTACAACATCTACAAGTGAATGTAGGAACACTCTCCATGTGAGAGTATCGTCTACAAGACCATCCTCATATTTTAAGGGCTAGGACCACTCTCATTAAGAGAGTGTTATTTTTCGCAAGACCATCCTCAAAAGGGGATGCTGTCATCTACAAGTGAATGTCAGACCTCATCAACATATGCAGGCACACTTGGCCTCTTTTATACTAGAACATCACCGCCATCTTATCATCAATGATAGTCTCATCATTACTCCCCCTTTATAGGGAGATTCATATCATCAAGTTGATCCCCCTTTCTGAGGAGGGTTCGTATCATCATCGTTCCTTCTTGAAAGGAAGATATGTAACATCAACATCACTATTCCTCCTTACGAGTAAAGTCTTTTTGGACTACACCAAGATTTTCATGGAATTATTCAAACTTTACTCGAGATAGAGGCTTATTTAGCACATCAGCAACTTTATCATAGATACTCACATACATGATTTTTATAGATCCCTTCTGTACCATATCCCCTATGTAAAAATATCATATTTCTATGTGCTTTGATTTATCATGGAACAAATGCATCTCTTTCATCTTTATACAACTCTGGTTGTCACATAAAATCACTGTGGTATCCAACTCCATGTCAAATAGTCCTAAAATCAGCTTCCAACTCCATATGGATTCACAACTAGTAGAGCAAGTTTCTAAGTACTCTGCTTCAGCCGTGCTGAGAGGAACAACGAATTGCTTCTTGCTAAACCATGAGATCATGGCAGATCCCAAACAATGACATCCATCTAGGGTGCTCTTTCTACTTGCAAAACTTCTTACCCAATCTGAATCCATATATCCATATAATTTGTAGTCATGATCTCTATCATAGTATAGTCCAAATTATGTTGTACCTTTTAGTTACCTCATCACATTGTTTGCAGCTATGAGGTGAAAACGTCTAGGTTTAACTAGCTATTGACTCAGGGTGTGCACATCAAAGCATATATATGGCCTAGTAATTTTCAGATACATTAACAACCCAATAGTCTATTTGTACTGAGTAACATTCACTAAATCTGATGATTCATCAGATAACAACTTCAGTTTGTATCCATGGGTGTGGCCGTGGATTTACAATCCAACATATCAAATATCTTTAATATTTCCACTCCATACTTTCCCCAGTTTAGAAATATTCTTTCTGATATCTGTCACACTTCTAGCCAAATAAAATAGTGCATCAATCCAATATCTTTCATCTTGAATTATTCAACTAGATTCTTCTTGCTTTGTGTAATATGTTTCTCATTTCCTGTCAAAATTACATCATCCACATATAGTAATAATATGATAGGTTCATCATCCATAACTTTACGGTAAAGGTTAGGATCATCTTTACTTTTGGTAAATCCCAAGCTTGTTAAGAAGCTATCTATTCCTCCATACCAAGCTCTAGGATCTTGCTTCGGTCCATACAGGGCCTTATTCAAGTTACATACATGAGTCACTATGTCTTTGACTTGAAATCCTTGTGATTTTTCTATGTATATGTATTCCTCAATCACACCATTCGAGAAGGTTGTCTTTACATCCATCTGGTGTAGATTCCACTTCGTCATGGAAGCAAGTGCCATGATGGTTCTGATGAAAGTGTACCTTGCTACTAGCACAACCATCTCTTCATAATCAATTCCCTTTTTCTAAGAAAATCCTATAACCACAAATCTTGCCTTGCATTTTTCGATACTTTCATCAGTAGCATGTTTTATCTTGTATATCCACTTAGAAGATACCACACTCTTTCTCTATGGTTTGGGTACTATATCCCAAACATCATTCTTTATTATTGAATGGTATTCTTTCGTCATTGCTTCTTCACATTCTTTATTCTATACAGCTTGCTCATAACTGGTATGTTCTTGATATACAATATCACACATAAAAGCTACATAGTTTGGAGAATGGATTTGATATCTTGCTTGTTCTTGTGTATCCTTCTAGTGATCCATACTTCTCTGCTTCTTGTATGATTTCTCTTACCCAAGTAGGTTTTCTCTTTTGAGATATATCCATAGTAGGGGGTTCCTGAGGTTCGAGCATATCATAATATTCTGATGCTACTATTTCAGGAGAGGGTTCATCTTTTACCTTTATGGGAGGTACATCCTCTTCATGTACTTCTTCAAGCTGACGCCTTCTGGATTTATTAATATTTTTTCGTCAAATGTTACATCCCTACTAATCTCTATATGATGGAATCATAAAATGTGTATCCTGAAAGCTTTGGAGATGTCACAGTATCCAACAAATATTCCCTTCTTTCTAGAAGGATCCAACTCGGTTCTCTTTTTTTTTGGAATGTCAACATTTATTGGACAACCAAATATCTTGAGATGGCTCACTTTAGGTTTCTTTCCTGTATACATTTCTTCAAGAGTCTTGAATCCAAGAGCACTATGAGATAATCTACTATGCACATGCACAACTATTCTTGTTGCCTCAACCCATAGATGCATGGGAAGGTCTTGATCATGAATCATTTTCTTCATTGCTTCCATAGTGGTTCTATTCTTTCTTTCCACAACACCATTATATTGGGGATTGTAGGGAGTTATTAGTTACCTCTTGATTCCATCTTCTTTCCATAAGGCTTAAAAATATTTTTAAGTATATTCTCCATCATTATCTATTCTAAGTATCTTGATTCTTCTTTCTGAATAGATCTCTATCAAGGTTTTGAATTCATTGAATTTCCCAAACACTTCCGATCTTTGTATTCAAGAAGTATATCCATGTCTTTCTTTAGTCTTTGTTTCACTCTTCGGAGATGGATTCTTGATGTTATTTCCTCTTACACATCCTTTTCAAGTACCTTCATGATCGATCTTCAAATATGGTAAACATGTTACCACCTTGCTTAGATAGGGTAATGATTTGTATTTTATGTGAACAAGACTTATATGCCATAGTTGACTTGATCTATTGATCTCATAGAAAAGGGTTATTTCTAGATGTCCCTTGAGTTTGTGCAATCCTCCTTCTTCTTTACCAATGACCACAACATATTCAATTTCATTTTTTTTTGTCCACGTGAGTACTTATCCATCTATAAAAGCGAATCTATATCCTTTCTTATCTAATGTTGATATGCAAAGTAAGTTCTTTTTCAAACCTGGTACATATAGTACTTCCTTCATCTTCATGGAGGTTCCAAAGTCAAGCTTGTAGCTTGATTCACCAATTCCTTTTATGGGATATTTATAGTCATATCCTAATGATAATTTCTGAGTAGATTTCTTCTCTTCAAGTCTTGACAATTTTTTCTTCTTCCTTGTCATGTGCTTTGAAGCACCACTATCAATAAGCAATGTATCGTCTCTAGGTATTACAGACCCAGAGAGTGCATAGAATAGTACATATTCTTCTTTCACTTGTCTCTTTTTAGGTCTTTATTCTTATTCATCATCCTTGTCTTCATCTAGATGAGCATGTTGTATTTTGTCTCTCTTCTTCTTCAATGGACACTCTTTGGCAAGGTGTCCTATCTTTTGATAGTTATAACATTGATATTTGGAGTAGTCTTTCTTCTAATTGTTTTTTCTTTTCCTTTGAAACTTATTTGGGGGCCTATACTCCTTGTGACTATCCTTCTTGAAGTTTGATTGTATTATTCTACTAGTATGGGTGGCTAGATCTTGATCATATTCTTTAAGTAGAGCTCCTCTGTTAGCTACTCTAGCTTCCTCTTTGATGGAATCTTCCCATACAATTTCAAACTTCATATTTTCTTTTCTGGCACACAAATTCTGTATGAACGAACCCCAAGGTCTAGTGATACCATTGAGAGAATTCATAACTAGTAAATCTTCATCAAGGGAGTCTCCAATGGCATCTAGTTATTCCTTGAACGGGGAGATCCTTGTGAAGTAATCTTGAATGGACTCTCCTTTACTAATATTGGTACCCTTCAGTTGAGCTCTCAAATCCATATTTGTATTGATGTTATTTTCCTCATACATTGTAGAAATGGAATCATACATTTTCTTTGGTGTCTCTTTAGATGACACTTAAGAGATCAAGTGATATTTGATAGAATCAACAATGATCATCATTTCCTTGATTAGGTCCTTCTAGTGCTTCTCCTTAAATTCATCTTCTTTCAGTTCTACAACTTCATCTTTGATGTATTTGTCAATATCATTCTCTCTAAGAATGATACCAATCCTATACTTCCATGATCGGAAGCTTTCTATTCCTTCGAGCTTGTCCTCGAGCTTAGTGCTTGGGGCCATCTTATACAAGAGGTCACTAAATGAAAAGCTAACCTTACCAAGAGATGCACTTAACTGAGGTGAATTGGTTGGTCCACTTGGTTTCTATAGATTTTAAATCTTCACCCTTCAAAACATACTTGCGAGATTTCAGTTTCTGCAAATTTTTGGTTCTGGTTTTCTGTAGTTTTATGGTTTAGGGAGAAACTAGGGTTTGGATTTACCAGAGATTCAACCACTCAAAAACATCGATATAGGGCTCAATAGATGCACTCTATGGAGCCACAAATTTCTATGCAATAATGTCTTCAAAATCCCAAATTTTTCAAAAACCCGAATTTCTTGTCGAAGGGAGAGGAGAGATACTTTCACCTTGTGAAAGTTGTTCTATTCATGCTATCTATGATACCATGTTAATATTTCATATGCTTATATATATATCATTATTTTTTAATAAAAATTCACAACAGTAGCATATGTAAAATCACTGAAAGAAACACAATCATAAGATAGAAACAGATTTATACTGGGAAACCCTCAAGAGGAAGAAAACCCAACAAAAATTTCTATATATAGATGTATAAGATAAAACCCTAAAACAAAGGATCCTCCTCCTTTATGGTCTCTCTCTCTCTCTCTCTCTCTCTCTCTCTCTCTCTCTCTCTCTCTCTCTCTCTCTCCTATGTGTTATACACAAGTGGGTGTGTGTGTTCAAATTAGGAACACAACTCCTCTATTTATACTCTTTCTGTTACTTGACTTTTAACCTAACAAGTCGGCCTCACTAAACTGACTGGGCCGAATTCACCTAGGAAGACTGGTAAAACAATATTATATTATATTCATTAGGGTATTATTGACCTGACTTACAATGGAGGTTATACCTCATGACTCTATGATGACCAAATACAATAGTAACATCCCGACAGAGGAATCAGACATCTCTGTTGGGGTACATCAGTAAAATACATTGAGAATATTCTTTGAAGTTACAATATTTTAACATTTGGTCCATCAAATTCTCCCATGTAACAAACTCTTTGAGAGAGTATCACAACCTATGATTCCATGCTCCCTTGCACTACAACAAGTATGCCTGCTAAACGAGCCTGCAACAAACAAACTTACAATAAAATGGGGACACATACAAGACTATGACGAGGCATTACAACTAGGACCAAAACTTGAAGGTGTCAAGTATAACCGATCATTCACCTCACTACAACATATACCTAATTAAATTATGACCATTACATTCATCGTGAACCCTTTTCTTCTTTCTTACGATCTTAGCAAGATTCAATGTTCTTTTTTTCTCACTCATTACAAAGTTTATTTTGCTCAATGAAATTAGGGTATCTCTAACACATGGTCAATATTTAATCATAATCAAATTCTTCTTTTAAATGTTTCTTTAATTAATTCAATGGATTTTCTTCCTTCATTATAGACAGGGAGCTTAAGGTACAATCTATGTTGTTGTCAAGGCTAGGTGTAATATTGAATATGTTGTAATTCCATTTGCATTGTATACATCTTACTGAATAAATGCAACAACATTCCTTCTTCGTTTTGGAGAGGTTCGTTACAAAGTTGTTTGTTATAAAAGAATAACAATCCTTGGTTTGTTTTTTCTTTAAATATTCTCCTTGTTCCTATTACTTGAGTAAAACACAATTGAGGCGTGTATGGTTTTTTTTAATCATGACTTCTTTTGTTATTGATTGTTGTTCATTTTCAAGTTTTTTTTTCTAATGTAATTTTTTAGTACTTAACATGAGTTGTCCTTTAATGGTCATAAGCATATTAATAAAATAGAGTTAACTTTGGCCAAGACATGATTGTGTATTAAACGATTATGTGTGTTTTGTTTCTTGTAGTTGGAGGTGTTTGCACCTTCATCTAAGGATGCCTCATGTTTCCCCATTTACTTCTTTTTTGGGCTACACATTTCCATTTAACGACACTTATTAGTTTTTCTTGTGACATGCATGCTTCAAAACACATTTAATAATTTATCTTTTAGGACATTTTGTCTCTTTATATGGTATCCATAACATCACTTATCCTTAAAAAAATACAATCTGTGTGCTCATTGTACATAATTTTAATGCAAGTTTGCTTAATTTTCTTTGGATTTACATTTGATCATAAGTACAAAGAAACATACTCTACTAAGTAGTTTAAATTCAAATGTCCTTCTGTTGTACTTGTCAACATTATAAGTACACAAAATGTCTTTAGAATCATTAGGCTGAACATTATCTTAGCAATTTAAGTTTCTATACATTTCTTCAATTGTCAAATAAGGTTGTGTTAGATTTAATGTGTTTTTCTTGATCTAGAATGCAATGGAAATAATATATATAACCCCTTACTTATCCATCCTATATATATTGTAATATCCCTAATTTTGACCTAACACTTATGGGAATAAGGCCCATTGATTATGATGTTACTTTGATATTTTATTTTGATGTATTGTGTCTAGGACCCCACTGGATATGAACATGATGATTTGTTTGATATATTGGGCGTAACCCAGTTACATATGTTTTATGTATGATTTTACGTGTTGGGCATGGATCTTGAAGCACATGATTGATGATATGTTTTGTGTTGAGCCAAGAGATCTGGAGCACATTAGTATTTAATATGTTTTGTGTTGAGAGAGGAGCTCTGGAGCACATGATTATTTAAGATGTTTTTTGTTGAGTGAGAAGCTTTGGAGCACATGAGTGTTTATGTTGTGTTGAGCGAGAAGCTTTGGAACACATGAATTATGAAAACCTTTGTGTTGAGTAGGAAGCTTTGAAGCAGATGAAAAGATAATTGGAACTGTTGGGCATAATCCATGGAGCCTTCCAAGTTGATGTTGAGCATAAGCTCTGGAACATTGGATCCTTGGCCATTGTATTCCTAGGTGTATCCTACAAGTACATCGTAGCCTTAGTGTTGAACGATGAGCTATGGAGTTGCACTAAGTTTGTAACTCCCTGTTTTTAGCGTTGAGTATGGGCTCTGGATAAGCGCTAGGAGTTACTGAAAATAATTAATGATTTTGAGTGAAAATGACTTGATTAAAATATTGATCTCATCTAAATTATTTATAAGTAATTAAATGAAATCTTGAATTTCTGTATCTCATCAAGTACTAAAGAATTACCATGTTATACAAGGGAATCCAACATGCAAGGATGTTTAGAGTTTCCTAACCTAGTAGACCTAACCACCTACCTGATGGCCTTAATGAAGAAAATGTCATAAGTTTAGAGATCATGTTTATATGATACCAAAAGAAAAATGTTAACAGATAATATATATACATATATATAAGTATATATTTTATACATGGTATGTATAAGAGTAAACATAGTAATAATATTAAAATTATAAGAAAGAAAGAGTGGCTCCATTTATTTTTATTATTACTTAAATATAATTAAATAGTATAATACCTACAAAGGTCCAAATAGGAACTAGTTAAAAGTTCCTAAGTTAAATATTAAAAGTGCCTAAATTAAATAAAAGGGTTAAATCAAGAAATCAAATGATTCTTGATTTAACTGCCGCTTTGACCAAAAAAATTTCCTATAAAGACCCCATGGGGGCTTCACTTGACCAATATCCTATCACGTTAGTTCATATTGTGGGTTTTAAAATTATTAAAAATTGAACCAATATATTGTAGGTATTGGGGGGATGAGGGGTTTAAGGTGGGGGTGGGTAGGGTGGTTTATAAGGATTGAGGTATAAAAAGGGGTGGGGAGGAGGTTTTAAGTATTGAGAGGGGGTTTCAAAAAAAAGAGTTTGGGTCAATATCTCTGAAAATTAAGGGTATTCTTTAATATCCCATGATCCCACGTCCTATGTGAGATTTTCACTAAGTGAACTCCTTGTGAAAGACCCAAGAAACAGAGAGGCTTGGGGATCTCTTCCATATTTTTGGTGAATCATTATTTTTGTATGTTTATTCTCAAGAGATTCCTTCAAGACCGTTTTCCTAAGAGGAAAAGGGAGAACTGATTCAGACTGAATATCCCAGTTAGGGAAGCCTTACCTTAGGAGCTCTAAGCTACTTGCATGTTGGTACCAGCTCGGGGGGATTCAGAGGAAAACCAGGAACAGTTTCGGGTCATGGTTGGGTGGAACGTGATAGTTCCCAAGTGATTTAGTTATCTATACAGAGGTCATATCTGTTTGTGAATTTGCTAATGTTGGGTATTTTAGTGTGCAAATTTTCAGCCATTGGAATAGCTTCATCATACATGTATGAGTTTCTTTATGTTTTTTCATTCCATTATCTAGTATATTTCCTGTTAGGATATTCAAAGGTTTATGTTAAATTTCTAACTCTATTTCTGCAATCTATTTATTATTTAGAATATTTTATTTATTATCTCTAAACACTAGGTGAAATGTATTTATGTCTAAAAGACATTCAAGGGTTTTGTTCTTCTAATGTATTTCTGCATTTTATTTCATATCTTGCACTTGTTTTTCCTAAGACCTAGAAATTACTCAAAACAAAGTCTATATGTTTATTTTACCTATGGATTCTACTGGAAGATTTCATTTTGCGAGCAAAACTATATTTAGGAGAAAAAGGGCTAATTAAATACAAACTATAAACATAACATAATTATAAAACTCATTTAATTAAATTCTTAACCTAAGAAAACAAATCATTTCCATTGTTTAAATATAAATAGAGCCATAAGATAATAACGAATTAAAAATGCCAAGAGTCAAGCTATCGAGACCTCTAATGGTCTGAAGCTACCATCTAAACTCACCACGTTATAAATGCATTATTTCCACATTTAGAGTTAAACAGTAAATCAAATCTACAGTCAAGATATCGAGACCATCTAATGGTCTGAAGTAATAAAACAAACCACATAATTAAAATACTAACTGCATCTACGAAAATCAACATACATCCATCTCTTTCGTAATAAAATCAACCCCCTTGTTATGCATAGAACCTGTTATCACTCCAGGAAACTCCTCTAGGTTGCAGCTCGAGGATGCCTGGTAACTTAAATGTTTTTAAGGTTTTCTAAATGGATCAAGTCAGGTAACCTATAGAACCTCACACTCTCAAGACATGCATGAAACTCAATCAGGGATAAGGCTTCTAACTACCACTGTTCAGAGGTTTGATAATATGGTGCAGAGATGGAGAACTTATCATGCTGGCAGATTCATACATAAAACAAATATATATAAATGGCTAATCATAACAAGAAAGGTACTTATAATTAAAATCATCAATATGCCAATAGGATGACAGTTATCAGACATCAATAAACCTAAATAAACCTGAATAACACATTCAAGCATAAGCACAGAATAGACAAAAAATGGAAGCTGATCATATGATAGCAAAAGAGCTTAAATTAGGTCATGAGAAATAAGAGAAGCTTGAAAATAGTAATGGTCTACAAGTCCCCGAAGTCAAACCATTTCAATAACAGAAGTCTTAGGATTTATAGCCTTTACAAAAATATTCAAATCTTGAAAAATTGGATCTGATTTACTAAAAATAGACAAAATAATTGTTTTTGCATAATTAGGTCAAAAAACCCTAATTTAAGTACTAAACACATATTTCATTAAATTTGGAAATATTCTATTACAAGGACTTCATCCACATTGAGTTTTTTTGTAAATCTCTAAATACATATTCTATTAAATCTAGAAAAATCAACTCAAAGAACTATTCCATTAAATTTGGAATAATTAATCCAATGAAGTATTTTCTCAATTAATATTTTTTATTTATTTCAAGTAAAACTTTAGTATTCAACCATTCAAAAAAAAATATTACATCTCAAATAGAACTAGTCTAGGAAATATTACATCTCAATTAGAACTAGATGGGTTGGACATAAATCCTGATGAGTCTATGAATATTAATAATTTTGTAGATGTTAAAATCTTTGAGACAACGAGATATATTATGTGGGAATAATCCAAATTGAATGAAATTGCACACATAATTTTATACTCTAATACTCTAAGACATGCTCTATACTATATTTGAGGTGACCGAAGTACTAAAAAGATTCTTATTATAAAACACCATGTTTGATCATTGCTTTCATGAAGAGGAGAAAATGACAATAATTTTGAATATATTGAATTAGAGATAGATGTTGAAATACATTTTTAATGAATTTTAGTCAAACTTTGTATGTCCTCGTGTTCTTTGATTACTAATGATTCAAAGTAACTACAAATAAGTTATTTAAGATATTGATTTTCAAGATTAAGTGTGTATCCAAAGTCACTCATCTATGACAAATGATTCTCCCATTTACCATGATTAATCGAGGAAACTATGTCTTCAATTTTAATTTTATCATTACTTATTCTAAAACTTTAGTAGTCAAACATTCAAAAGAAAACATTGTCTCAATTAGAAGTAGAACATGGGTACTGGCCATAAATAATGATGTATGTATGAATATCCATAATTTATTAAATGTTAAGAACGGTGAGACATTGAGATATATTGAAAAGAAATAATCCAAAAAAATTGCAAAAAACTTAATTTTGACATGCTATGTTGCAATAGGTTTTCTATCTAATATATTCGAGGAAACCAAAAAAAATGAATTCATTCATGTATGACCCATATTATCCCAAATTTAGCATGAATATTCTACTTAACACGGATTATTAAGAAATTCTAAAAATTTAAAAAACAAAATGCATCATAGTAGTTTATATGTAGTTTTATTTCAAAATGTATTTATCACATTTATGCACTCATATTCATGCATACAATTAACTAAAATACAATTAAATAACTTTGTGGCTTGTTGACAAATATGGTATGATTTCAATTTATTTTAAAAATACGAATTTGTAAAAATTTATCATTGGACAATGAATTCAAATGCCTTTATAGTTTGAAAAAATCAAAAACTTAACCCATCTATGTATTTCCTCTAATGATATTGAACAATCCACTTAAAACTGATTATGAATTAAATTATTTTTAAGTAATACAAATTTATTTGCAATGCAATTTTATTTTAACATTACATCCCTCAACACTCATTATGAATTAAATTATTTTTAAGAAATAGAAATTTATTTGCAATGCAATTTTATTTTAACATTACATCCCTCATTTATAGATTCATATTAATGCATATTATAGGCAATTCAAAGTCATTATGCCATATTATTTTAAAATATGTTATACTTATGATTATAAATAGTAATTGATTTAAGTATACAATTTTATGGAAAGTTTTCGAATGAGAAACCAAATATATTAAATAGTTCAAAAAGTTCAATTGAACCAACGATGATCCACTTCGTATTAATTTAACATGAATAGTCCACTAAACATTTACTTTCAATTAAATGATTCTAATTTTTTTGGTAAGAATTGCATCATTTTTTCAAAATTTAAATTTCACTTTTATACACGAGTATTAATGTGTATTA